>JAATLQ010036603.1:0-40569 GCA_013421005.1 Heliconius erato x Heliconius himera | reverse complement strand
AGCTCACGTAAGCCATTACGTACAAACTAAACGATCACCGGACCTCATTACGTTTTGCTACCCCCCCAAATAGGGAGGGGAAGAGGGTAAGTAAGTGACTCCGAACGGAAATAAAGGTGCACGCGACTGGAGGTAATGTTAATTGAATTTCTGCAGACGCGTGGATAGTGATGTGGTATAGTTAATATCGATAGTCTAATTATTTTTTGGTATTTTAATAAATATTTGAATATTTTGTTAATTTCGTAAATATCTAAGTAGTAAAGCTGTAGCTGCTGTGATTATAGCTGTAATTATACGAATTGTAGGATAAGATAATTTCATTTTCATTCTGCCTTTTTATACCACATAACAATAAATAAAAATTATTGCACAAACGCGACTATAAATTAAGGCTATTTTTAACGATCAAATTTTTATATTTGTTTAGGTATCCTAGGTTTGTTTTCTTTATTTAATTATTTATAATTGACTCTCTTTTTAAATTAAAAGTTGATTTAAATAAAATAATAGGTAAAGTTAGATTGTAATTTAGACACTTACTTCTTTATTAAATAAATATAATCAATTGTTAAAAAAAATAATAATCTCTATAATTAATTACAAACTATCGAATCAAAACGTCACTCAAATCGCCCGCCGAGTGATACCTACGCGGCCGCTACGCAAGATTAAACGTCACCAACCGTCAGATATTTCCTACAGAAGAGGGTAGCTACCACCCCCCCTCCCCACCACGTCTTAATATTATTATATAAAATTCAAGTTTTCTTAACAAAAGTGCAAATAAATATAAAATCACCTGCTGTGAATGGGGTTTCAATTGTGTGGTTATTCTTGTTGAGCTTTTATAGGTATTAGACAAAGCTTTTTTAATAGGTCTGAAAGGGACGTTTTTTTTGGGCCAAAATGACATTAAGTAAATTTGTTCTATTTTTTTAATGTAAAATACTTCTATAATATAAATATAAAATAAAATGAAAAAGAAAAAATATCTTTTAGAATCCTTGAATAAATAAACGGCGAATGGTGTGTATCATCTGCCCTTAGGTAACCCTAAAAAAAAAACAAAAAATAATTGTCTCAAAATAACATGACGGCGTGAGGCTAGACAATTAATCTTTATATATTATACATAACATTACATTCATCCCGCACACAAAAGGATAGGCAGGAGGAACCTTGTCCTAAGACACACCGCTCCCCATTTTCCACAGAATTTTCCGAGGAATTGCGTATTGATTGACGTAACTCAACATCGAGCTTTTGCCTTGGTGCCAGAGCGAATAAATGAAAATAATAATTTATTGCCCCGAGCGGGGATCGAACCCACTATCGTCACCTAACAATCACCCTTGTGCCCCTGCGCCACGATGGCCGTATATAACACGTCAAAATAAAAAAAATCTAACCTCCTATAAATTTAAACATATTCTCAATTGAAAAAATGTTAGGATTAAGCACTACCATGTGAAAATTCACACAAATAACTGTGACAATTTCACTTTTCAATATAAACGTTTAGAGGATTTCCAAGAGGATTGTTCAAGTGCCGTAACACGAGAGCAATTTTTAGGGCAATTTCTTTCAATTTCACCGCCATTTGATGTTTCCCGTTAAGTAAAGGTGCGGCGGCCTGGGCACGTAGTCAGCAGGTAATCTATGACCACTTAAGCTTTTACTCCTAGCTTTTAGGTACGTTTTTATTTTATTCTAGATTTTATTGGAATCGTTGGTTTTAGTGTTATTTGATTTGTGATCAGTTGAAAATTTTAGTTTGATGTCGTTGGGGTGTAGTGGAATGGTGATTGGCTATCTGTCTTAGTACGAATGGTTATCAGTTTCACGCTGTATCCCGCACACAGCAGGGTAAGCAGAGGGAACCTAATGTTAAGATACTACTTTACCCGTGAAACGAATGATTATATTTAAATTATTTTCATTTGGTCACTCAGGTAGACAATTGCGGCGTGATGAATAATATTTTATATTGAATGAAAAAAAATAAGGAGCCAACTTGGTACATCTTGACGATGCTTCACTACGATTTTTAGATATTATTGACTTGTTGTTGCAGCGAGAAAATGAAAATTCCCCAAAGTAGGAATCGATCCCACACATTCTCAATTTAAAGGTAAAGGCCATACATATATGGTTACGAATACTTTACTAAATTCATATTTACATACATTCAATACAAAAAAACAACAAGAAAATATATACAATGAAATCAAGAAAGAAATCTGAACCAATAAAACAAAATCAATCTTGCAAGAAAGGAAAATAGTAGTGTTCATTTCACAAATAATAACCACGTAAGCACCTGTACTGTTTGGTTGGCTAAAAGGTTTGGTTGTGTCGAGTTACACTTGCCATCACAGTATCGGTTACTCGTCGATACTTGCAGTGTAAAAATACGTTTTTCTTGTATATCATTGTTTTTGTTTTCTTTATATTTTTTCTTCTGTATCCCGCACATAGTAGTAGCATAGGCAAGGCAATGAGGGAACTTGGGAACCTAATGTTAAGATAGTTTGTTCCCGTTGAGATACTTCCGTTACCCTTTCCCCCGAGTTTTTTAACAGTTTTCAATTTGTTTGTCTAGATATTACGTGGGAGTAAGGTATTCGAGATAAGTAATTGTTTTTTATAAGTAAATAAGAAATAAATAAATCAGTTGAAGTTAAGACACTCCGTTTCCTACTTTCCCACCGAGTTTTGGAGGCATTGCGTGTTGAGTGGCAGAATTCAACGCCGCGCTTAACCTCGACACCAGAACGAAGAAATGGAAATATAAATTTAAGTAAATATTTCATTTTCTCTAGTGGGGATCGAACCCACAACCAGTCGGTTTTACAGTCACACCTTGTCCCGCTGCGCTACGACCGGCCTCAAGTAAAATTAATGTACTTTTTAATACTTATTTCTACCTTATGAACAAGGATTCCTTCACGATTGGAGAAAAAAACTAATTGTTTTTCAAATCGAATTCATCCATCACGGTCGGACGTTGATTGAGATTTTATTTTTGTATTGTTACAGAACTTTTGTTTATTTATATTTAGTATTGTTTTTAGACATATACATATATTCTTTGGTTAAGACTTGAATATAGAAGTCTAAGCCCTAATAACATTTTTACGTTTCTTTAAATATTTCAGGAGATACGAACAAAGAATAAATAGCCAATGTGTAATAAAGTGGGGAACGGAAATGTTTTAACACTAGATTTAGATTATCTTTGCCTACCTTCCTATATATCGAATACAGCGTAAAGCTTAAAAAAAACTTAATAATTTAAGAAAAAATCTTAATAAGTTAAAATTATAACTGAGGCTCACGGTCTGATTGTAAATGTCTTGACATTAGACTGTCTGTGCCTATCCTGCTATATGAGGAATAGTGCACAAAGCTCAAAAAGAAATTAAAACTTAAAATCAAATTAAATTAGCTTCACGCTGTATCCCGCATGCAGCAGGGTAGGCATAGGGAAACTAGTATTAAAACACTCCGTTCACTACTCTTTTCCGAAATCTAGAGGCATTGCGTGTTAAGCATTGCCTCGACACCAGAGCGAAGAAATAAAAATATAAATTTATATAATTATTTTATTTATTCGAATGGGGATCGAACCCACAACCAATCGATTTTATAGTCACACACTTGTGCTTACTGGACTCTGAAAAAGAAATAGATATAATATATAAATTGTATAAAAGGTATACCTCCGCAAGTAACAATGTCTAAGGGACTGACCGGCTATTATCCGAGTTGTGATGTTAACATTTTATGGACATGCTCGTGAATCTATATATTTTTAAAAGAAATTAGTAGTATCTGTATTTTGCAACAATTATCTTATAAAAGTATTATAGGTTTCTTTATCTTTTTAATTAAATATAGGCCAGTCATAGGTCATATTGAGTGGCGGAACTCAACGCCGAGCTTTTTGCCTTGGTGCCAGAGTAAAACAGTGAAAATATTAAGAACTAACAATCATTTTCTCGATTGGGGATTGAAGCCACAACAGTCACACACTTGTGCCCCTGCGCCACGACGGCCTCTTTCTTTTTAGTTCTTTCCTTTAAATTTTACGCTATATTTCACCAAATAGTCAAAATAAAATGATGTCCTATTTATTACATTTAGATACATACACTATAGCGGTATAGCTGGATAGCTTCTTCTGCGGCGGTTGTGGATCCTACTCGGGGGGACATATTTAAGTTATTTTCATTAACATGTTCAAGTGAAACTATTGTGGCGTTATACTCCTCCAATTCAACACGCAATGCCCCGAAAATTTTGCAAAAAGTGGGAGAATAGAAAGTCGAGATCGAGGTTTCCTTCTGCATACTCTACTTTATTAATAACCGATGACGGGAATAACTGACGACCTTTGAGTGTTTCCCGCTTTTCCCGCATATCCATACAAAGATCGCGTCGTCCGTCCGTAATTGGCGCTATCAGGAAGTGGCAGGGCATAGAGTTCACCTATCGAGGTGGTCCGGTCGAGCGTGAAACCTGCACGGAACGATGAAAGAAAACTAACTGCAGCAAATGTTGCGGCCAAGATTAACTATTCGAAACTTTTCTCTAACTGTGAGGATATGCTTTTATAGCCGACTAATGAGTTAGGTTTGTGTTGATAGATATATTTGGTATTTTTGGTTTTTTATGAGTAATTTGGAATTGGGAGAGTAAATCTAATGGCACTACCCTCCTTTCTTCACTTTCTGAACATTTTAGAATCAGGTATTTTGCTTTACACAATTTTCAAATGAATTTACACAAAATTCTTAAATAATTCTTAAATCAATTTTATTTAATTTAAAAAAAAAATTAAACATTAAATAAAATTGATTTAAGAATTATTTATTATTCATATATAGAAAACGTATAAAAATTTGCACGTAGCGGGACTCGAACTCGCGCTTCCTGGAAACCGACCAGACGCTCAGACCACTAAGCCATACGTTCTCTATTTTTCTTTCCTAAGTAAAAAAAATTGAAAATTTTATTTAAATTACGCACTAGAAGAAGATTTTTACTTCATATAGTATATTCAATGGTTACACAATGTATTTATTAGCAATAGCCTCTCAGTTGTTGTTGTACGTCTGTGGGAATTGGATTGTTTTTTGCATCAATTTTCCTATTTTATAATTTAATAATTTACTTTAGTATCTGTTTTCTTTGAAGATATAAATAAGTTGAAGAAAAATTAAAATAAATTTTAATTTAAAATAAATAAATAAATATGTAATGGTGTCATACAAAAACCATTTTAACAAAACCTCTAATAGTCCAATATCACAACCCTAACTCACATATATGTACAAGTAAGTAAGGTTAAACCGAACATTTTTAAGCTTCTACAAGGTACTGTATAAGAGAGGGCTAAAAGGCCGTCGTAAAGGCGCCGCAGAGCGATTTGTAGGCCCAATCGACTGTCAATGAATGGATGTACCTTTCTATGGTTGGGAGGAAATGGATTCGAAGGTAAATTTTGTATAAAGCCTACCTTTTGTAGTGTGTATATATGTAGACTGTTAGAGTTTTTGGTACTGTGCTTGTAAATTAAGTGATTAAAGCGCAGCTTCACGCTTTTTACCGCATAGCAGGTATGCGTGTAAAAGGATAAGCAAATGGTAATAAATATTATAATATTTTAATATAACAGTATCAAAACTGAAAAAGTCAGACAGGCCAGTCGTGGCGCAGCGGCACAAAGTGTGACTGTAAAACCGACTGGTTGTGGGTTCGATCCCCACTCGAGGAGATGAAATATTTACTTAAATTTATATTTCAATTTCTTCGCTCTGGTGTCGAGGCAAAGCGTGGCGTTGAGTACTGCCACTCAACACGCAATGCCTCCAGAATTCGGCAGAAAGTGGGGAACGGAGTGTTTTAACACTAGGTTCCCTCTGCTTACCCTGCTGTGTGCGGGATGCAGCGTGAAGCTGATTTAATTTTTTTTTTTAAACTGATAAAGCCATGGTTGAGAACGGAATGTCTTAACACTAAGTTTCCGCTGCCTACCCTGCCATACTGCGTGA
Organism: Heliconius erato x Heliconius himera; assembly: GCA_013421005.1. Lineage (NCBI taxonomy): Eukaryota > Metazoa > Arthropoda > Insecta > Lepidoptera > Nymphalidae > Heliconius > Heliconius erato x Heliconius himera. The sequence continues at coordinate 34,510 of JAATLQ010036603.1, read as the reverse complement.
AACTGAAAAAAAATAGAAAAAATATGCTGAACAAACACATATTAAATACATTAACAATACAACTAAACTAACTGAACTAAGAAAAAAACCCCTTAAACTTTCACCGACTCCACCAAAGCTAGTTAAAACAGTAAACAATATCTGGTCAGGTCCCCAGGCCCGGCGGTGAGCGACCGTCGTTCCACTTAATAATATTTTTCACCTTGTTTCGCTTTCCAATTTTCCGCAAGTCACTCTCGGGGGTAACGGGCCGTGTTTTGATTTAGAAATGCGCCAGTGACCGTCTTGTGTGTTTAGACGTGTACGATACGATTTTCTTTTTAAATATTTTTGTTCCCTCTACTCACCCTAAATGAATTTAGGGTGAGTAGAGGGAACCTGGGAACGTAGTGTTAAGGCACTCCGTTACGTCCGAATTTTGGAGGCATTAAAGTTTCTTTTGATTTGATTGTAATTTGTAAAAAAGGATTTTTAATATATGTGAAATCTATGTTTTGATAATATAATATATTATAATATCATACAACTTTTTTTTAACAAAAATATTACCACTCCAGAGTTATTTTTATAACCAATCAAATTTTACTTATTAAGAAAACGCATAAAAATTTTGAACGAAGCGGGATTTGAACCCGCGCATCTAAAAAATTTTTATACACTTTCTTAATAAATATTTTTCTTTCCTAAGTGTGGAATAACACTTTAAAGTGTTAAAAAACAATCAAATTTTTCCAAGGAGCGATGTAAAATTAAAATAAGTCCACTCTATTTATTATTATTTATTTTTTTTTTGTAAAAAAATTACCTTTTAAAAAAATAACCTGTCAACAATGTTTATCGATTATAAAGCTACTTCTTAGGTTGTTTAATTTTACAACATTCTAAAGTATTGGTAAACTCAAAATACATATATTTATTTAAAGATTATGCGAGTCGTCACTTGTAAAAGCGTCGGTTTCGTATCTTTTAAGCTGTACTGACATCACGTCATCACCATTTTATAGTAAAAGAATAAAGAAAACTTAATTTTGTGATAAGTCATTATTTTAATAGAATAAAAATATTTATAACATTATATGTAGTAATAAATTTATACCTATCTCTATACTTAATATTATAAAGCTAAAGAGTGTGTTTGATCGAACCCGATAATCTCAGGAACTACTTGTACAAATTGAAAAATTTGTTTTTGTTGTATAATCCATTTATTTAAGAAGGTTAAATGGCATAAGAATTTAATGTATCTATAGTAAAAGTAACCTTGGTAATAGTAAACTTGACACATACTCAGCTGTATGTCGTCTATAGAGGCCAGTCACATGTGACTGTAAATGCGACAGGTTCGATTCTCACTGGAGGAAATGAAATATTTAATATTTTAATTTCCTCCGGTTTTTCCGGTGCAAAAAGTGCAAGCACATGCAAAGCCTCGAGAATTTGAAGGAAAGTGGGAAACGGAAGAGTCTTAATGGGAACGGAGACTTAAACACACGGTTTTTAGTTTATTTTTGACGTTATATCTCTATCGTTACATCTGTATCTAGCTTACTGTAAAAGAAATATTATTTTTAAACTATTATTCACTTCATTTGATTTTGCTTTAGCTTGTATCGAATATAGTTTTTTGTTATACTTTGGTATACTTATATGGCCGATGTCAATTGACAAATGGCTATTTCGTATCGCTATTTAAAAGGTATTTTATGAAATTTGCGGAAATATGATTCTTAGATTAAATTTTGAGATCTTAGATTATGTTTCGTATAAATGCGATGGTTGTGGGTTCGGTTCCCTTGTAGTGAAACATAATATTTAATAAAGTCTTATGAATTCAGAATCGGATTTTAAACCTACTACCATCTCTTAAGTTCAACGACGACGACGTAGTTTTTGAAGAAAATAAATAAAAATAGAATTACAAAAATTGACAACTTGAACTTTCAAAGTTTAATATTGGCTTAGTATCTCGCTATAAGAGATCACAGGGCAATGCAGGTAAAGAAAATCTAATTTACCAAATTGAATTACACCGTCCACTACCACTACCGGATATATTTCTATTTCAAGTGCCATACTGACATGTTATTGTTGGAAAGATGACATTTTTATGGATGATTCTTATTGAACCGATGAAAGGTATAGGGGAGTATAATATTATTATTTTATTGTGAAACTTCGTGTTTTTAGATGGTTTTGGCTTGTATGTGTGTGTATGATTTGATCTTGGGAAAGATTATCATTATTTTAAGTGGTTGTTTAATAAAAATTAGGAAATCTATTATTATTTTCACAAATTGTATCGATGATATGGCTAAGGCTAATTGAGTAAGTTACTAAATCATTATATATAATTATTTTTTTGCTTTACGTTATATACCACTTAAGGTAGGTAGAGAGAACCCAGTGTAAAGACTCTCCGTTTGTTACGCACTGTCTAATATTCAAGACATTGCGTGTTGAATGTCAAAACTCAATGCCGCGCTTTCTCGACTTACCACAAACAAAGATAAGGTAATTATTAGTTGTAGTTTTGATGAGTTTTCGTGGGTTCGATTCGTTCTCCGGCTGGCTCTTTAACTGTAGCATGACGGCGTCAGCAAAAATATGAATATTAAATTCACTTACCAAAACGGCCAAACTCTTAGAGCTCTATAGATAATTTGTATAAAATATAGTATTACACGAACATCAACATATTATAGTTTAAGGGGCGGTTGCGTATTATTTATCGGATGTGTCATATCGGCCCCATGTCGTTGTAATGCCGGTTAATACCAGGTGGCATGTGTCAGAACTAGCCGCTTAGCCGCGTAATCCCAAAACCCGCATGTCCTTGCTACATCACTTTGACATAGTTTTTGTTTGAACTTACAAACTATCTGGGATCGTACGAAATGTGTATATGTATGTAAATATATTTTATATGTGTAATTGGGGTATCTTTTTGTTTAATGTTTTGTTTACGGAAATTATGTGCTTACATGTAAGTATCCGGAATGTCGCAAAGTGTAAACGTGATGGTTGCGGGTTTGATACCCACTCAGGGACGATTTTTTCCATATTACCGCTCTGGTAACAAGACAAAGCGGTGATACCCAAAAGTTGGTCAAGGCTACCTCTATCTATCCTGCCTTCAAGATTTGTTTTCTTCTTTACTAAAATTTGTTACTGCTATTTTATTAGAAATAAAATGTTAATAAGGACTTTAATAATTTATATTTTTCTTCAAAAATCTAATTTATTTTTTTCATAGTACATGTGTTTGTTTTTTCCTATTTACATTGTTGCTCATTATAAAAATCGGACACTTAAATACACACACTGAAGTTAGAGTTGTCGATATTATTTTTATATCGTTATTTGAGACTCACAATAATTGCTACATTAATTCATGAACTAAGATTATACAAAAAAAACATGTATTTTTGTCACGCATTGACTTGATTGTTTAATTAACTTATACTTCAAACTTAATAATAATAATTATGACAGCAAAAAATAACTATAAGAATAGAGAATATACCAACATGATAAATAAAATTCGACAGTACATCTTAGATATTTTTTTTGCCGACGTCTACATTCAGCCGTGCTTAAGGAACATGTGAATAATGTGATGATTTAAATGTTTTGTCTTTATGCAACACAAATATTTAAAACCGAATATATAATCCTGTATTAAGACTGTGATGGTTAATGCTACGGTTGTGGATGCAATTTGTATCTGGGGACTGAATAATAAATATATAATTTTTTTTTTTGCTCGCTTAGTAACAAGACAAACCGCCGCATTTGGTACTGCTACTCAACACGCAAAGTTTCGAAAATTGGGCGTAAACCTTAAGATGAAAGTTAATAATATGTATTAATTCTAACAATGTAATACAAAGGTTGCAAGCATTTAAACGTTCGCACACGCCCAAAATTATCTGATTATCTGGCGCAGATGGCAGTAAAAAGTAACTGAAGTGTGCAGAGCTCACCTCAGCAAAATGCAATTAGATTCGTCTCGGGAGACTGACGCGACTCGCATTTTTAGGCTAGGGGTCGATAGTAAAGTTACATTTCCAAATGTTATTTAAAACACAGTGATAATATATGTATTTATTTCATAATCACTACTTATTTAATCTTTACACAAATTAAAATAAAAAACAATTCCGTGTGGCTTACTTTTTATTTTTTTCTGTATTGCTTAATAATATATTTTTGTTCTGCTTATCGTAACGTAACGTATTTTATATTTATAGGGATTATTTTTGTTTGCTTTAAATTGCCTTACTCTTGCTGCTTAGCGAACTGTGTTACTTTTTTGGCATTTATTTAAACCTTTAAGCTATATTCTGTCTATAGCGAGATAATGAGAGGTACTTTGTTACCAGACCAAAAAAAAAAAAAATTAATTTCCCTGAAATTGAGCCCTTGCGTCTACAATCATATACTGTACTACTACGCTTCAACGGCCTCAATGTCGACAATATTTTCTTTCTATTACTAATTATAAAAATATAATAAAATATAAAAACAAATGAAGTACATATGTACAAAACAAATTAAACACATAATTTTCTAATTCTATTTTTAAAGAGTGATTTTATTCGCGTTTAACCAGGAAAAATAGAAGAATCCAATATTCAGAGGCAAGAATGAAATAATTTTAAAATATTTTAATGATTTCACTCACACAAAGTAATTATGTTAAATGAATGAAATGAATCTTTATCTTTCATATATTTGCAGGTGCCTCCTGTACTATACTGTCCCGCGTCTGATTTACATATAAATTGTAGCTAACTCACGTGGCGTCTCTTACTTTTAACTGTTGTAACCGCACAACCCCTGTTGTTCAACGAGACTTTAGACAAAAATGCTTTCTGTAGAATTGATTTGAATATATTATATTAAGTTTCTATGTATTTAATTAATGATTAGGAAACATTTGGATATTTTTTGATGAATGGTTTTGAGATAATGATAATGATTATTAATTTTAATTTTAGTGTATAGTTTGGCCAGTCGTGGCGCAGCGGCACGAGGTGTGACTGCAAAACCGACTGGTTGTGGGTTCGATCCCGACTCGAGGAGATGAAATATTTACTTAAATTTATATTTACATTTCTTCGCTCTGGTATCGAGGCAAAGCGTGGCGTTGAGTTCTGCCACTCAACACGCAATGCCTGATGCCAGAATTCGGCAGAAAGTGGGGAACAGAGTGTCTTAACACTAGGTTCTCTCTGCCTACCCTGCTGTGTGCGGGATACAGTGTAAGGCTGATTTTATTTTATTTTTTTTGTATAGTTTGGTGCCTATCTCCAAGATTTGAAAAATAGCAATTTTAAGTTAGTTTACTTCAGAGTGTAATAAGTGCAAAACTATTCTACTATTGTAATCATTTAATATGGCACAGAGGCACAAGTGACTGTAAGCTCGACATGTTGTGGGTTCAAATCCCATTCGAGGAAATGAAATATTCTTTATTTTGGCTCGGAGTGTCTTAAAACTAGGTTTACTTTGCCTATACTGATGTGTGCGGGATATAGCGGAAAGCTAATATAAATAATTAACTCCATTTGAAAATGATTAATATCACTCATTCTATTCATTGATTCATTCTAATGTGAATTAGATAAATACTTTATATCTAAAAAAATTGGCCTAAAATCAAAATCGAACCTAACACCCACTCAAATCCAAACCAAAATCCAAAACAACTATTCATTACCCATACAAAATACTAATCGTGTACCAAAAAAAAATAAAAATAAATCAGTCAGGCCATTGATCGTACAAATTAAACATTATTCTTTTCAATCTGCATTCCACAGAGCGGGTGACTTTTTATTGGAATTTTTGCGTATCCTGTACGTGCCAATAAATAGCTTTAAGCGTAAGCGTAAGCGTTCGAGCGAACGATCCGGACCCTACGATTTACGTAGCCTCCTTTATGTCAATCGCCACCTACACAAGCGTTTGTGATCATTTGGAAACTCACACTGCGCTAGTTTTGATTGCTACTATTTGTTTTGTGTGACTTTTGTTGGTGATTATTTTAAATTCTTACCTGTATATATAAGAGGCCAGTCGTGACGCAGAGGCACAAAGTGTGACTGTAAAAAAGACTGGTTGCCGATTCGATCCCCACTCGAGGAACTGAAATATTTATTTGCATCTATATTATCATTTCTTCGCTCTGGCGTCGAGGCAAAGCGCGGCGTTGAGTTCTGCCACTCAGCACGCAATGCCTCCAGAATTCGGCGGTAAGTGGGGAACGAAGTGTCTTAACACTAGGTTCCCTCTGCCTTACACTATGTGCGGGATACAGCGTCAGGCTGATTTATTTTAATTATAAACTACTTAAAAAGCGAACTTTATTTAAAAATATATATATTCAAAGCAATTGAGAGATACAAATATTATTTAATAAATTGTTATACGTGGTATTTTTTATTAAATTTATTTAACAAATAAATTATCAATTCTTATATTAGGACTAATTATTTATTTGGCGAAAAGTAGGAAACGGAAGTCTCTTAATAGGAAATGAACGTCTTAACACTAGATTCCTAGGTTTCCCTTGCCTAACCTGCTTTATACGGGGTACAGCGTGAAATTAAAAAAAAATAACTATATATAACTCACACAAACACACACACACACACACCCAACTTCATAGTAACAATACATTGTTCTCACACTAACGCAGGACATGCAAATCGCAAAGATAGAACACGGATTCAACGTGTATTCTATTTACTGCTGTACTGTAGAAAGAAATTAGTCTTGGTATTTGCTATTTCTATTTCTATTTCTTGGTATTTTATTTTAACATGTTTTTTGAACTTTTTTGGCTTATAACTATGTATGTAATAAAATCTAAGAAAATAAAGTTGACTTTTACTATTAATAATATCACGTAACTGGGCAGTACGTAGCTTGAATGATAACAAAATGATATCATTTGGGTAGTCTGATGATGAAGCCAGGACTTGAGTAGTGTACTACTGTATAACACGAGCAACACTTGGGCTAGAAAAGAAGTTTATTAGTTTTTTGTGTATATTAATTAACAGGCCCTCGTGGTGCAAGTGTGTGACTGTCAACACGATTTGAGTTGATTCTCAGAGGAACAAAAGTTTTTATATTTTCATGTCCTCGTTCTGGTAACAAGGTAAAGCAACTGCGTTGAGTTCCGCAGCTCAACACACAATGCCTCCAGAATTCGGAAAAATGTTGGAAATGCAATGTTTCATTTAATTTGCTTTTCGTTAAGTATCTCATTCAGAACACTAAGTTCCCTAGGTCTACCCTGCTGTGTGCGGGATACAGCGTGAAGCTGATTTATTTATTTTTATCTCATTCAGAGTAATAATAATTATTTAGTAAGAACATTTTGTGTTTAATTTGATAACTGCCATTTTTGACAAATATTCGACAAAAAAAAGGAAATATAAATATTTTGTATGTTGTTGTTTTGATTTTGTAAGTTTAAATGTTTAAATATTCAAAATCTTAACGATCAAAAAGAGCCAATCCAACAACAAATCCCAGAATTGTTCCTTTAACACGACATAGAGGCGTATAACAAAATAAAATACAATAGAAAAAGCGTAAAAAAGATCATATTGATTCACAGGAATTTTTATTAGGAGGTGTTTGGAACGGCGCCGGTGTGGGGTTCGATTTGCCTATTATTGCTTACGGCTCTGATACTATAAATTTTAGTATACTGGATAGTTTAAAGAGGGTGATATTTAGGAACAGTGTGTGTGTCTCTATACGAAGTGGTTGCGTGTTTAATTCACCCTTGAGGAAAATATTATAGTATCTGACTATTTCAATTGGATTCTTACTTAAATAGCTATTATTTAGTTTCATATTATATCACGTTTATAATAGCAGGATAGTAAAGGGACCCCAGTGTTAATACTCTCTGTTCTTCACTCTCCGTCAAATTTTCGAAATATAGTGTGTCGAGAGGTGGAATTCACTGCTACGCCTTGTGTTAACAGAGCGTATATTGTTTTTTTTTAGCTTACCGCTCTATCAAACACATAGCAGGGTAGGTAGAAGGAACCTGTGAATTAAGATACAACGTTCTTATTAATTCACTTCCATTTCTGACGAGTTTTGGACGCATTGCGTGTTGAGTGGCGGAATTCAACGCCGCAATTTGCCATGTTATCAGAGCGATAAAATTATAATATTAAATATTTCGCTTCTTCCAGAAATAAACATTTACAGTCACGCACTTGTGCTCCTGCACCACGTACAGGTCTCTACGAACATAATTCATTAATTAAAATTGAAATCGAACATACAACCGCCGCATTTACATTCCGACGCTCTCACACTGCGCCACAACAGCCTCTAAACACAATAAAACATCAAATTTTCCATAGAAATCTTAATTCCACCCTATTTAAATATACGAAATTAAAAGTACACGGAACGTACAGTAAGGTTGTGTTTACATTACGCGAGCGAGCAACCAATGCCAAAAGGTAGAGATTTGTAACGATGTAAATCAAACTGAATGTTTTATTAAACACTCGCTTGCGCTGTATTCAAATTAAGTGGCGGTGTCGATGGTAAGATGTTGTGGAAGTGGATTTTTTTTTGTTTTAATTTCATGCTGTAGGCAAAGGGAACCTAATGCTATGACACTCTCCTTTAAAACACTTCCGTTGCCCACTTTCCGTCGAATATTTGCGGAAATGCGTGTTGAGAGTTCGAATTTAACGCCGCGCTTTGCCTTATCACCAGAGCGAAGAAATGAAAATATTAAATATTTTTTTCCTCGAGTGGGAATTAAACCCACAACCGATGCGCTTACAGTCGAACGCTTGTACAATGCGCTACAATGGTCTTATATCTGATTATAATAAGTAAATTAAATAAATTATGTGCAATTAAAAAATTAAAAAAATAAATATATACGACCTTTGTGGGATTACTAATTATTAACAGGAACGTTTATATTTGAAATATTTTCGATTTCTCATTCCAGTTTTTAATGGTAATTTCTTTAGGTTTCGTACTCAAAGAATCCGCCTGTCACCAGGCTATATCTCATAAACTGTGGTAGTTAGGTAGTTAAAATTTTTATTTATATTATTTCTGTTGTCACTGTAACAACGACTACTAAAAAAAAAGAATAAAATAAATATTTAAGGCTGCTTCAATACAACAACCTTTCTTGTTATTCATCATTTATTCATACTTTTTATCAACATACTTAAAAGTATCGAAAATGGAGAATAGAGTGTTAAAGGACAAGATTCTCTGTGCCTACCATTCTACGTACGGAAAAAAATATATACATATTTCAATTTGAACCTTAAAAACTCTCACTCCATACATCCACAGCACCAAAGATTTCCACCTCTACGTTTGCAATATTTACCCGTTACTTTCTGTAAATATTCCACCAACATCGCGAATATAACTTGTACAAGAAAATTAAGCTTGTTTAATTGCTGTGTATCTAGCCTCAAGAACAATTTTACTTGCCGTGTAAAGCAAAAGTTTGATTTAATTAATTTATCTTCATTTCTGATGATCTTTTATTTATTTTGGTAGTCATTTTGCTGTTTTACGTATGTATGTTTCGGATTGTAAATGTATTGAAATTTCATGATGTGGACATTTGTTCTTTGTGTTTTATAAAGTACTAGTGACCGACGTATGGCTTTTCTCGCTTAATCATATTATTATATCATAGCTAAATTATATTCTAGCGCCTAGTGATTAAGACACTCCGCTCCTCACTTTCTGCAGAACTCTGAAGGTAGTACGTAGTGAGTGGCGAATCTGAACGCCGCGGCCAGAGACAGACCTAGAAAAGCAGAAGCGAAACCAGAGCGAAGAAATGAAAATATAAAATATTTAGTCTTCTTGAACCGGAATCGAGCTCACAACCAATTGTGTTTATAGTCACACTCTGGTACTGGTGGTTGATGGTAGTGGCTTCTACTCAAATTCGAAAATTTTAATATAGTCACTTAGGAACAGAAAAAAAAACATTTTTCAGAGTGTACATTGAGGTGAAGTCCGATTGCGCCATGAAGGCCTTGACATTATAATATTATTATTATTATTTTTATAAATTCACGCCGTATCACGCATATAGCATATTAGCCAGATGGCAATGGACTGAACTCTTGGGCTTATTTTCATAGATTTGCGTGTTGAGTGGTTTTGTAGCTACGGCTAGGAGAAGAAAATATGTTATTTCCCCTCTGGGTATCAAACATACAACCATGGTGCTTACAGATGCTGTGCTACTGCGCTACGAGAACCTATTTTTTTTAGCTTAATGTTGGATCCCGCACATGGTAGATAGAAGATATAGAAGGTACCTGGGAAGCTAGAGTTAAGACACTCCATTCCCATAAATATACTTCTGTTTCCCACTTTCCCCCGAATTCAAAACCTCGCTTTGCCTCGTTACCAGAGCTTTATATGAAATATTTAATTGCTCCGAGTGGGAATCGAATCAAATCCACAATCGAATCAAACCTCCAAGCGTCGCATATATTGTCCAGTTTGTTCCCCTGCGCCACGCCGACCACACTATAAATATTAAATCAGTGAGGCCAGTCGTGGCGCAGGGACACAAAGTATGACTGTAAAATCGACTGGTTGAGGGTTCGATGAAATATTTATTTAAATTTATATTTCCATTTCCTCGCTCTGGTGTCGGGGCAAAGCTCAGCGTTGAGTTCCGCCAATCAAGACACAAGCCGCTTCCAGAATTCGGCGGAAAGTGGGGAAAGGAGTGTCTTAACACTAGGTCTTCCTGCCTACTCTCCTATGTGCAGGATACAGCGTGAACCTATAACTATTCAGTTAATTATAATCTAAGTCCAATCGAACACCATCTTTAAAAATCTAAAATGCTAATAAAAGTACCTAAACACCTTCCTCCGAACAACTTATAGCGCCATCTCGCTCCCTGTCAGACGGTGACACGAAATTAATTACGGCAACCCGGGAATAATGGTCCGGCGTGATTTTTAAATGAAATTTACTTTCTTCACTTCATTTATTTTGCGACATGACACTTTGGCTGGTTTTTTTTTTTTTTGTGTTGTTTACCTCTGGTTTTTTAATCATCGGATGTCGAGTTGGACGTGATAGGGGTTTTCAGTTTTTATTTATGATTTTTTTTGTGATGATTTTAGTTATGACTAGTGGGCGCGCGCGGCTTCGCCCGCTTATTAGGAGTGAATTCTAAAAAAAACACGAAACACGTGTTCAATAAAATATTTTTAACAGTTTGAATTTAAATTTTTATAAAAATCGGTGGCAATTTAAAGATTTTTCCATACAAACTTTCAACCCCTATTTCATCCCTTTAGGGTTAAAATTTTTCAAATTCCCTTCTTAGTGGATGTCCAGAATATGAAAATAAACATCTGCCCAAATTTCACGTTTCTACCATCAGCGGTTACGGCTCTGCGTGCGTCTTACCTCAGTCAGTCAGCACAAGTCCTTTTATATATATAGATTGATATTTTTTTTGTCCAGAATAGGTTCTCCAGAAACTTTGCAACATTAGCTTCTCGTTTTGTCTCGTTTTTAGTAAGGCAGGTGGAAACAATCTTGTATCATGAAAATCCAGTCTCTTTCCACCAAAAATGGAGGCATTGCGCGTTGAGTGTCGGAATTGATAGAAAATTATTTTAAAAAAATATACAACGGTGTGATCTTTGTTTATTTTAATTTTCATTTAGCAGAAGATATGTAATTACTGTATTTTTTTTATATTGAATGACCTCGCTAGGAATCTTTGTGGCTCTCTAGAAACTCACGAGGCACGAAGTGTATAATGCTGCATGTGATATAAAATAACATTTATAAAAATTTAAAAAATATATTATCAAATACAGGCTGTTTACCCGCAATTTCGTTTATGTGGACTTCTATACTCCCGAAGTAACGGATGAGTTTTATATAAGAATGTATAGATTGAAAATAGATTTAGTTGACGATCATCCATCTTCTTCTTAAGACGTGTTTAAGCATGTTCAAATGTTAGAAGACCGAAAAAATTGTTAGTAGGCCGTCAAAGAAGTGACAAGGTATAATTTTTCTAACCTACAAACAATGTTATATTTTCCTCCACATACATGTTTAATGCTTTATAATAAAACATATTGTTGAATAACTAAATTGAAAAGTAAAGTTGTAATTTTTAATTTACGTATATTTTCCTAGTGTAAAGATAAACGTGTTGTGTGTTTGCTTTAGAAATTATATTTTTATGGATGCCACTTTGAATAATATATTAAAAAATCAAAATCACCTTCACGCTGTATCCCGCACACAGCAGGGTAGCCAGAGGGAAGTCAGTTGTCAGTTTATAGTCACACTTCGTGACCCTGCGCCACGACTGGCCTCAATAAATATATATTATTATTGATATTATTTTGCATAATTCTCTTCAAACTGTGTATTATAAAACGATTTAATTTGTTGCATGTGACATAATACCCTACACGAATCTACACTTGAATATTTAATAAAGCATCCCTTTATAATAGATTATAACAGATTAAATCATGATTAGTGAAACGACGATAAAAATCAGTTAGAAAAGTTGTTGTCTATGTTCAATATGACCTTTATAATAAAATGATATATTTTTTATATTTGAAGTAGATTAGTTATTGCCTGTAACTTTATTTGTTTGGACTGATGTGAAATAGAAAAATCATTTTTTTTTCTCTCTTCCACTGGAACTTTGAGAAATCCTTTCTTAGTGTTTCCTTTCAATCCCTAACCTACCTACCCATACCAAATTAATTTTTTTTAAGTCAGGTATATATGTATATAGATTTAATTGTAGTATTTACTTGCGGCTTTATCCCGGTAATAGTTGCATATGACATTCAGGTAACCTCAGGTACAGTTAGAGAGAGACTTACCTTGGGTGTATAGAATATATCGGTTATATTGCACAAATGGACTACACAACACAAAACCCTATTTTTCAACTCGAACCAGTAGTTCTTTAGATTTGTATATTTGAACATTTTACGTTTATACTATTAGTATGGATTTGTATAATGGTGTATTATGAAATGAAGTAAAATCAGATTTGTAAAGGATAATTGTTGGTATAATATAAAAGTGTCATGTTATGTCACGCTATATTAATTAGAGTTCATATATGAAATATGAAAAACCAACAAAGAATGACAATTAGAAAAATTATCCAATAAATAAAAATTGTGAAATAGAATATAAACGATTCCGACCTGAGAAAGTGATATTTTTTTATTTCCTCGCAGTGGTAAAAGAGCTGCATTGAATGCTGCCAATCAACACGCGATATCTCGAAAATGGGGTAGAATGGGGGGAACGGAGTGTAACTAGGTTCCCTCAGCCTATCGTCCTATATCAGTTTTCGTTTACCTATAGAACTTTGGTGATTCGTAAACATAAAAAATAATTACATTTTATATTTGATAAACCGTGGTACCTTCACACCAGACTTTCGGCCTCCCCTGATAAAAGATAAGGCTGAAAATAAATCAAACTACAGAACCATCTTATAAACTAAATAAATTCGTTACACATTTTACTATACCACGATTCGTTGACAATTATATGAACTTTCATAATTTTATTTGTCAAGTGCTTTGTTATATTGTGTTGTTGAATTTACGTTGTCGATTGTCAACAAAAAAAAAATCAAAAAAGGAAAAATAAGAAACCTTTTTAATTATCTTCTAAGGTTCAAATAAAACAAAAAATAATAAAATTAATCGGATTTATCGGGAGCAATTAGATAATTCATTTTTGACTAAAGTTTGAAACAGTTTACAATAGTCCTTAATGATATGTATAAGTCTGTTAGAATCGGAAGTACTTACTACAGAAAGGAACAATTCTATTCTTCTCGTATTTTCCCTTATAGTATAAGTAGCTTTTACTTATTTTCTACTTAACGTTGACCTTAGTTACAATGGGTTACATCAAAACGTGTAACCTTTCTCAATAAACGGACTACTAAAAGAATAATATTTTTTTCAATTTGAACAAATATTTCCTGAGATTAGTGCGTTAAACCGAGCTAACTTTTTAGTATTATATAATATTAATTTAGAAATAGATAAGAATGTTTGCTGAACACTCTCTACAATCTCAACTCATCAAGGAAGATCTTCAGCGATTAAGGAGACGTTATAATAAACCGGTAAAGTCTAAACAGTCCTTTCTCAAAACTACAATTCAGAAAGCAAAGAAGTATCTAGTTTTATTTCTTGAGACATCATCTATCCATGGATTAAATCATTTAGTTGTTGTGCGAAGACATTCGTTTGAAATGTAAGTTATATTTATCTTACTTTTATTTTACCTAATGTTCTATACTCGTATAAAACTAAAATAACTAATAATTTGTGTGAAATATAAATCATGGTAAAATCTTATTCTTTCCCGTATGAATCCTTCCTTAGTGTATCGGAAGAGGAAAGAGATGTACTTTGGAGAGTGTAGATTCTCCAAGGTACATGCCAAGATTTAAGGTTCTACGTCGCGTAGCTACGGCTGCTTAAAATTTCTTGTGTTATTGCCATTGTTACAGCATAATTTATATTGAGTTGTAATGAATGGTGGGTGTGCATTCAAATTCCAGTTTAATCCATTTGGTATATTTTTTTGCATTTAGCAAAGAAAGTTCCGCTTTCTGTAATGTCTCAAAAATTGGGCGGAAATATATGTAACGTGTGTCTGGACACTTCGTTCCCTCTATCTATACTGCTACATACATTAAATGTTTCAGTTTCCTTTGGCTGTCCATAGTGATTTTATCATTATTCGGCACTATCTACTTATCTCGGACAACTTGGGTGCGTTATCAGTCCTCACCTACTGTTGTATCAATGGACCGCGACATGTTCGCTTGGAACACAACCTTTCCTTGTGTCACGATTTGTCTTGATAATAAGATTGATCCGGACAAGCTGAGTAATTATATAAGGTAATTTATAATATTAATGAAAAAAAAATAATCTTCACGCTGTATCCCGCACACAGCAGGGTAGGCAGAGGGAACCTAGTGTTAAGACACTCCGTTCCCCACTTTCTGCCGAATTCTGGAGGCATTGCGTGTTGAGTGGCAGAACTCAACATCGCGCTTAACCTCGACACCAGAGTGAAGAAATGGAAATATAAATTTAAGTAAATATTTCATCTCCTCGAGTGGGGATCGAACCCACAACCAGTCAGTTTCACAGTCACACCTCGTGCGGCTGCGCCACGACCGGCCTCAAATCTATTAATGAGTTGACTTAAAATTAATGTGAATATATCACTCTGGCCTCATTTATTTTAAATTATAAATTATTAAACTATAGTAATCAAAAACAGACAATCCAGCGAAGAAAACAAGGATGGACTGGAGGCATTCATTAAGGCGCTTGCTAACGCAACTTTTGAAAACTTCGACACAGTACCCGAGTATGGCGGGATAGCGCCTGACAAGTATCTGGAGCTACTTCTCAACTTATCGTCGGATTTCAAGCCAACGTTGACTATCGGAGCTGCGGGTATTAGTCTTCAAATTGTGCCTACTGTTACTGAAATGGGAATTTGCTATGGCATTAACTCTAAGGTAGCTGTTTATAACTCGCCGGAGTAAGTATTTTTGTTTATCACAATTAAGAACACAAGACACAGTTTTCGTGGGTTTAAGATTGTATGATCTCGTTTTTGTAGGATTTTCGGGATATGGGAACTCTACCAGAGGACTCTTAGAGTTCCTCTACACTCCTTTAGAAACCTACATGCGATAAATTTACTTTTTATGCTGTTAGCTTCGGCTGTGCGTTGTCTATCAGTCACTACAAATGAAAAAGTATTGTATAATACAATATGTAGATTTCATTAAAGGACACATTTATGAATACTGGCTTCTATTAAATTGTTGTTACCATCATTGTGTTGTTATACCAATTTTTATCCTCAACTCTCATACTCGTAGTAAGGGATTTGTGACAACACTTATGATATAATATTTTCTCGATAACTAATGAAGATTTTCTCTGATATTGGACACTATCATATCCAAGTTTTTTTTAAAGGCCATTATTTTTTGCCATAATCGACATCTACCAAAATAATATAAGTTAAGTACATATAGATTTGACAAAGAGTGGCGTTGAGTTTTCCATATATATTTAATTACTATTTAAAATAATTACAGTTCTTTTTTATTACTTTTCTGTTTCTGGTATTAGTATTAATCTACTAAAATTAATCCTATTTCCTCTAGATATAGGACAGCAAACAGATGGGACATCGTGGACACAGAAAATGCAACGTTTTTTGTCCATCCTCTAGACGGAGAAGTGTTCGCTCAAGTTATGAATATAACATCACCATATAATGTAAATATATTTTTTTTAGCTTTACGCTATCACGCATGTAGCAGCGTCATCAGAAAGAATTTAGCGTTTAAGTTTCCCGTTCCCCACTTTTCGTCCAATTTTCTAGACATCGCATGGTGACTGGATTTTAAAATGAGCGAGGAAGTGTAAATATTAAATATTTCCTTCCCCTGAGTGAGAATCAAACCCACAACCGTTGTATTTGAAGCCGTTTCAATACAACCAACTGCACCTGTAGTACTGATAATTAGAATGTGTTTTATCATATGCAACTCTTATATATTTTCATTTGACCACGAAGACAAAGTTGCAAGTAAAAGCTTATATTATAGCGTTTTACATTAGCTTGTAAGCTTTATTATAATAAAGAAAAAAATCAAAAGAAAAATTAAAAAAAAAAAACAAATTTATGTAAAATAGATATTTTATACTTATAATACAGGCTTATATACATGGACCGCTAGAAGTGCCGGATATTTCAACTAAACACCAGCATTCAAATGAAAAATTCTACATGAAGATTTATGTAACCGCACTCACTGTTTACACAGCGCCGGAAGCAGCAAGGTAATTATGATTTTCATGTATGCCTTTTAACTTTAATAAAGAGATAAAAAAAAGGATTTTTTGTACTTCCACGCTGTATCCCGTATATAGCAGGGTAGTCAGAGGGAACCTAGTGTTAAGATTTTCCATTCTCTGTCTATCACTTATCACTTAATCATTGATTACCAAATGCTCCAACCACGTCATTCTACTATACGGGAAAGAGCGTGAAACTGTTTTTTTTATTTTTTTTCAGATTAAGCGTTGTCCAGCGTCGTTGCCGTTTCCCTCACGAGAACAATCTGAAACATAATTCTATATACTCTTACACTATGTGTCGTATGGAATGTCGGGTAAACTTATGTTTGAAATACTGTAACTGCGTACCGCACTTTTATAGAAGGATCGGTAAGTCAAATTTTTTTTCAAATTTTTAGTTACCAACATAGTGTATCGTCAACATAGAGGCCAGTCGTGGCGCAGGGGCACAAAGTGTTTCTGTAAATCGACTGGTTGTGGGTTCGAACCCCACTTGAGGAGATGTAAAAATTATTTACATGTATATTTTCATTTCTTTGCTCTGGTGTCGAGTGAAAAGCGCGGCGTTGAGTTCCGCCACTCAACACGCAATGCCTCCAGAAATTGGCGGAAAGTGCGGAACGGAGTGTCTTAACACTAGATTCCCTCTGTATACCCTGCTGTATGCGGGATACAGCGTGAAGCGTGAAAAAAAAAACATATTGTATACAAATATCCATCGTCCATCTACGAGGCGCGGACTTAAAATCCGCTATATTATAATTTTTTATGTTATTTAAAAAATATATTCGTTATGTTTTAGGTGACGAAAAGGTATGTAACGTCAAGGGCTTACATTGTTTGGCTGAACACAAAAGTAAGAATTATATATACATCAATATAAATATTAGGAAGTAAGCTAATATTAATTATTCTATATTATTTTGTAGATGAGCTTTACAAATTAAGAAATAAAAATGGAACAAAAATTAAATGCGAATGTTATCCCATTTGTGACGATATCAATTACACTATACAATTAAATGTAAGTTTTTTTAACATTTTTAAAGTGTTAATTCACACTTAGGAAAGAAAAATACTTATTTAGAAAACGTATAATACAAAAATTTTGAACGTAGCGGGAATGCAACCGGCGCCTCCTTGAAACCGACCAGACGCTCTGACCACTAAGCCTAACTTACATTTATACGTTTTCTAAATAAGTATAAATGTAAGTTATCTTGTACTATGAAATATATATATTTTAACTTCACAATGTATCACGCATACCCTGCGTAGGGAGAAAGAAGCTAGATAGCCGATAAAGGTCTACTTCAATAATCTCTGCAATGAGGACCATCAGTCCTGAGCTGCTGGTATCCAGTGGATTCTAGCTATTTTGATCAGATTGACGGCTTATCTGGCAGGAAACTTGCTCATTGACAGTCGCCATAGTGTTTTTTAACACTGACTTCCCTCTGCCTACCTTGCTGTGTTGGTAAAAACATGAAGCTGTTTTTTTAATACTTAAATTTAACCTTAGTCTTAGCTTAACTTAGTTAAACTTAGTTAGAGAGAACGGAGCGCCAAACGCTACGGTCTCTACATATCTCTTTTACCTCGTCCATTGTCCTTACCACTTTTTTTATACGTACCTATATAATAATTTCTTAAAAAATTTACATCCTCAGGCTCTGCAAGAGTGGTTTATGGGTACTACCTTCCAGTGGGGTATGGTCACTTACCCTCGCATGAGATATAGACGTGATGTCATTTTCGGTTTTACTGATGTATTAGGTAAGTAAGGGAAGTACAACTAAAAGTTTAAGGTAATGGTTGTGGGTTCCACTCTGTCGGTCTGTAAAGAGGATGGTTGTGGGTTCAATTACCACTTGAGGGAATGATTTTTTTTCAATTACTATAATTACTTAATAGCACAAAATAGACTAGAATGGAGGAAATGGAGAGAGGTCTTTGACCAACAATGGGACAGTACAGGCTAGGAAAAAAAAATAATTACTTATTATTTCTTGTAAATACTTATTATTTATATTACAGTTGCTGTTGGAGGAATGGCGGGACTCTTTCTGGGCTGTAGCGTACTGAGCTTTATGGAAATTGTTTACTTCTTAACTCTACGTTTACTTTGTTACACGCGTAACGTTAAATAAAATTTGTACTTATTGAAATACATACGCATACGCATACTTTGAAATATTTGAAAAAAATCTGTAAAAAAACCGTAATTACGTTGTTGTTGCACACAATGAGTGATATCATCTCTACTCTCATTTACTGAGCTCAATATACAGCCCCAAATCTCGTTAGATTAGATTCGTAAAAGATTTATTACAATTATGTTTCATTAGAAATTACACAATAAAATATTTAAGATGCACATAAATTCAAAAAAATAATAAAACAGTTAATAATAAAGTATAATTTTTTTTAATAAAGGCACGTTTCGCGGATCATTATATACAGAAATTGATACTAAAATCCAACACCATACTTCATCGATCTGTATATGAAGTTTCTAAACACAGCGAGATAATCTTTCCATGGAACGGAATTTGCAGTCATAATTAATGCTTATAATCAAATGCTGTCAAACTAAGATTTTTTTCTTGTCAAAACATCACTTTCCGCCAAATTCTCGAAGCATCGCGTTTTAAGTGGCGGAACACAACGGCGGACTTTGTCTCATTACCGAGAAATGAAAATGTTAATTTCTGTACTTCCGAGTAAATACCTCAAGAATAATATCAAATTAATAAGAAATATATTTACCATATCTATTCTAATAGAACGTTTTGCCATATTGCCTACAAATCCACCCTTCCAGGTGAATTCAATACAGTTAAGTTAATTGCCACAGTATCAACGGGCATTAACACGTCGTAAATTTAACCCTTAAGTACCTCACTAATAATTAAGATCTTTGGGTTTGGGGTATTATTTGGCCAATTTGGATACCCGTTTGGAATACGAGAAGGATACGCTATTTGCGTGCTTGCTTAACGTTTTGGATGAACGAATACAAAATTTGAGGTAAATTGATTAATAAAAACATTTTTTTATTAAAAATGTATGTTATGAAAATCTGCCGCGAAATTTATTTTAAAATTGGGATTTTTTGTCTGTATTAAGATGAGAAAGACAATATTGAATGTTTTTTTGAATTATATTCACTTTATTGATGAGACTAAAGTTTTTTTTGCTTCACCCTATATGACGCACATAGTAGGCCCATCGAATTTGGGAACCTGATGTTAGGTCACTCCATTTCTTACTAACCACTTATTTTCCCCGTTCTCCGCCAAATTTTTAAGACATTGTATGTTGAGAGGCGGAACTTAACGCAGCGCTTTGCCTCGTTACCTGAGTAAGGAAATAATTAATTCTCCCGAGTGATAAACGAACCCACAACCGTCGCGTTTACAATCACACGCTTAGGCTCCTACACAAAGACGGCTTCCTGTAGGAAAATTAAAGAAAATGTTATTATTTTATTTATACAGCACCGAGAGATAGTAGCTTATCCAGCCTCACTACATGGACTATACTTACAAGAAATGCGTGAAAAGAATATCAGATTCTTTTAACTTCACGCTGTTTTATCCCGCATACAGCAAAGTAGGCAAAGTAAAGTTAGTGGTTTTTTTTTATAATAGCTTTATTCATTTGGAATTTAATACTACAAGCACCAGCTAATACTTTAATTAAGTAATTGGGTAATAAAGTATCTCTAACCCTTAGCGGACGGGTTACAGGTTGGGTCGTTGTCAAATTCAAATTAGGGCAAGCAATGTATCACCTAAGGTACCTCACTTAATATTCTTTAATATGTTAAATCTGAGACTGTCGTGGCGTAGTGGCACGCGATGGTTGTGGATTCAATTCCCAGTCGAGAGAATTATTTTATTTTTCTCGCTCTCGTTACAAGATAAAGCACGGCAACACTACACATGCAAGGTTTCGAGAATCTTTTACATTAGTTTTACATTAGTTAGTACTATTCGAGAACATATATTTAAACATATATAAGGGATTTAAATGAAATAATTTCAAAATATAGCTGACTATGAATAAATTAGATAGCAGAACGTTTATATATAATATTTTGGACCATATTATATTATATATTTCTAAAGTACTTGAAATAGTATACGAATTGCAGATTTGGACTGGCTACATGGACCCATATCGTAACGGGGCGACTACCTATACACTGTAAAACTCGTTGCCACTTATCTTTAGTCGCCAAGACGTCTTATATATCGTCATAAACGACTTAAAATTTGGTCTGAGTTACAGCGTTTTCATAGGATGAGCGTATTTACATTTTTAGTAAAGTAATTAGGTAGTTTTCTATCATACACTAGCGACCCACTCGTGTCAATGTGTAAATATTGTGCGGGAGAAGCCCCGCACAATATTTACACATTGAAAATAATATTTCAGCTAATTAAATAAAGCAGCAGTTATTTTGTAGTAATTTTGTCGAGCGACATACTTTATATTGATATATATAAAACAAAGATTAATGTTAAGAGAAATTTCATAAAATACGATAGTGAAAAATACACTTAAATCAGTAAAGAGGTTTCTGAGTTTAGCGTTTACAAACAAATAGACAAACTGGTGGAAAGACAAAATTTTTAAAAAATATTGATGTGGGTTGGTTTCTTAGATAATATTTTTTTTTGTTTCATGTACAGAGCGATCAATTACAATTTTTTTATGTTATGTAAATATTATTATTTTTAATGTATGTATTTAAAGTGTTATTCCATACATAGGAAAGAAAAATACTTATTTAGAAAACGTATAAAAATTTGAACGTAGCGGGAATTGAACCCGCGCCTCTTGGCAAATACAAAATTTCACTACCCAAAGATAATTAATTACATTAAAAGTAGTAAGTAATCTTTATTACTTTATATCGCATCATTATTTACTTATGAAATATTTAATATTTTCATTTTCCTCGTTCTGCACGCACGCACGGCGTTGGGTTCCGCCAATAAACACGCAATTCATTAGGAATCCGGGGGAGAGTGGGGAACGGAGTATTGTAGCACAAAGTTTCCTCTGCCTACTCTGCTGTGTGCGAGATACAGCATGAAGATAAAAAAAATGTTTATCTTAATAAAATCAATCTAGTGTAAAACTGAACTGATAAACACATAGAAATAGATGATCACAATGACGAAAATAACATCAGTTAATGTTTTTCCTTACGCATTGGATATAGGTTTAACTACTATCTACTCGGAAGAATAATTAGGTATATTTAAATTAAGTGCGTTTGCTAATTTTAGTAGACAAAAAAATGTTATAAAATGTCATTGTGTCAATGTCAAATGTCAGTGTCATGTGACACTCCTTTTCAAACTTTGCAACGAATTTTCGAGACCTTGCGTGTTGAGTGGCGAAACTCAACGCCGCGCATGAAATAATTAATTTCACTTTTATTAAATTGTATCATTTTAACCCCACACTAAGTTTCGACAGTATAGGACGGACGGGGGTGAAGCAATGACGCAAATGTTAAAGATTATTGTTTGGAGTTAGTGAGGTGTAATTTAATTCAAAGACGTACCTCTCTCTTAACGATATTTGGTGTAGTGATGTTTTAGATATTAAATATGTATATAAGTTTTTACATTTTTAAGATGTTATTCTACACTTAGGAAAAAAATACTTTGTTTGTAGTGGGATTTGAACCAGCGCTTCTAGAAAACCTACCAAAATAAACCTAGTTCTAATGAGAACGTATGGCTTAGTGGTCAGAGCGCGTGGACGGTTTCCACAAAACGCTGGTTCGAATTCCGTTACGTTGTATATGTTTGCTAGAGAAGTAAACTAACTTGCAAATATATATAATAAAGCCTGTAAGTAAAAATTGTTGAGTGAAATGTAGAGCTTCATTTTTATCCCGAGTAAATACAGAACTCGGCACCCATATAGATCTGCCATAATATAGTCGTTGAAGTCGAGAACGACGCACTATTTGACATTTAACTTGGCTCTCATTTCACATTTATGTGTTTACGGCCTTCCTCAATAAATTTAATATCAAAGAAAATATATATTTTTAATTGAAATTAGTGGTTCCTTATAAGTACAGATTAGTGTAGATAAATTTATTAAAAATAATTTAATAAGCTGTTACAATACATTTTTTTGACACTCCCGTTTACTTCCTGGAAGTGGCCTCAAGCGGCACACGGCGACACAATAGTATGTCAATTATTTGTTTAATTCTTTATGTTTTAGCATTAAAATGATGTTAGTTTGATATTCTAAGGTATATTAGTACCTAAAGAGTATTTTTTTTCAATCAAATTAAAAAGTATCCCGCATATAGCAGAAAAGGCATAGGGAACCTATTGTTAAGACACTCCTTTCCCCAATTTCCGTCGAATTTTTTTAAGGCATTGCGTGTTTTATGGCGAAACTCAGCGCGGGGTTTTAATTAATGCCTAATGTCAGAGCAAAGAAATGAAAATATTAATAAATAATAATTCATTCCCTGAGTGCGGATCGAACCCACAACTGTCGACTTGCAGTCACATCCTTGTGCCCTTCCGCCGAGACGGCCTTATTATTTGTTAATGATATTTTTTGTTTTTTTTTAGATTATACTTATATGTCATAGTTGCTAATACAGTAGTACTAAATTCTTTCAGCATTTTAATTTTATTTGTGATTAACTATACAAAACATTCAAACCAGCTATCATTGTTTAATAAGCTAGTAATTTAGAATATCGACATCCACCCATCACTAGCAAGGTGGCGTTTATTAACAGTATATGTTAAGATTTTAATTGCGGGCATCAAGTGGCTTTCTGAATTGTGCGCGAGTTGGGGGCCTTTGTTTTATCTACCTCGTGTGGTAATGAGGTGAGGGGTAAGAATTAGAATTTGTCTGTGGGAAGTGCTTTGGGGAAACTTTATTTTGTGACTAGTTATAAAGACGTACCTCTCTCTCTCTTAACGATATTTGGTGTAGTGATGTTTTAGATATCAAATATGTATATAAGTTTTGATATTTTTAAAGTGTTATTCTACATGTAGGAAAGAAAAATATTTTTTTGAAGACGTATAAAAATTTATTTGTAGCGGAATTTGGATTGGCGCTTCAAGTAAACCCACCAAAATAAGCCTAGTAATAAGAACGTACGGCTTAGTGGTTAGAGCGTGTGGACAGTTTCCACGAGCCACTGATTCAAGACTAGTTATTGCAATTTTGTTTGTGTGGATTCTATGATTTAAAATTGACTTTTTTTTTCGATTATTTTTTCTGTCTCAGTGCTCCCGTATACTTCTTAACTCGCATAAAAGACAAATTATAACTATGTTAGCTATGTTGTTTGTTGACTGTCAGTTAGTCAGTAACGGAAGAGTTTTGTATACATATGATGTACATTTGAAATTTATTCTAATTTAGTACATCGATACGATGTCAGTCAACGTGGGTAATGTTAAATGGGTAACAAAAAAAAATATTGTAGTAACAAAATATTTTCAAACCTAATGAAATTTTATTTTGCACCATATTATATTTTTCAAAATTTTGTCACTTAAAAAACATATATTCAATTAAAGTCATAGTGGACATCTCCATACCACGATGATTTTCACTATCTTCTTTTGGCAGACAAAGCGCGGCGTTGAGCTCCACCGAACCTCACGTAATGTCTTAAAATTGGACAGAAAATGGTAAGCATAATACATTAACATTAAATCTCTTTGCATACGAGTATACTGCTGGAAAAAATATAATAAATAATTTTTCTCCTAAATTTAAGCAGTTCTCCCATAAAACGCTCAGACAATCAACACCCTATACCATTAATAATAACAAAGACCCATAAAACCGTCGTACGTACGTTGCACCTTAGATCGTACCCCACCTTAAAGATGGCTGGTAAAAAAATAACATGATTTATGTAGTTTCTAGGGTTCTGTGGAACAGAAGAAACTCCGGCAGTCCCTCGAGCACAGAAAAAAAATTCTATGTCAACTCAAAATATATGAGCGTTTATGCTTTGCATAAAATACCTACATGTGATTAAACTAAGGTAAGTATTTTATAACATTTTAGCCCATATAAGCAAATATCAATCCAAAGTAAAGTAATGTTGACCTACAAATATGAAATTGGTCAAGATTTTTCATATTTATAGACGTGTCATAAAAAAAAAATCTACAAACTTATATTTATAGTTTATTTAATGTAAAATTAGTGCATACTAATTTATGCTCGATAGGCTATGTTAGTCAATTTTTAGTTTCCATTGTTCTAAATTTATATAATTTGTACGAACTCCTCTGTGAGTGAGTCTGACTTGCGCTCGGCCGGTTTTTTCTTATAAATAGTTGTCTTAGAGGCCTTAGGGCAGGATACACTCATATATTGGATACCTTTTTGCTGATAAAAAATGACGAATGGAAGAGATGCCCCCGGTTTATGATTAACTGAGTGTATACGGTGTAGTTGCTGGCGATTTTTTTTATGAAACTACATTTTAATGTAATGAGGTTTTTGATTTATATCATGATGTTAGATGACTAAGTTTTTTCTAAAGGCTGTGGTGAAATATGAACTCCCTTATTGGCCTGTATTTGATACTTATCTTGATTTGATATTTATCCAGACGTAGATAAAGCACAGCGTTGAGTTCCGCCATTCATCACGTGGTTTCAAAAATTGGTCGGAATTTGGCACGGACTTAAAATTTAGTCCAAAAAAAGTGCTATTTTCTCATTTCTTAAGTATCCTACGAGAACATCCAAATTTAATACTTAATTGTAACTTTGAAAACACTTTGAGACTTCGCCGAGTCATTATAATATGTATAACAACAATAGTAGGTATCTCTTTCACTTGGTTGACGTAGCACGTGACAGGAAGGGGATCATCGCGAACAAAGATTTCGCTTAGAGACAAAACACGCGCACTTGAGGTTACCTAGTTGATTATATAGGGTGTTGGAAATTAGAGAATTATGATATTTTATAAGTTACTGTAACATATTAAAAAAAAACATAATATTTTTTACTTTCACAACTCGCTTGATCTGACCAGTGTTAGGTAACCTAGTGCTAGGACTAGTACTTTCCTTTATCTCAGCACTGAATAATAATTTTAAAATATTAAATGCAATACAATACATTACAATATTTATATTAGTATTACAATTCACTCAACATTAATGACTCCCTGAGAATTTCTTCCATGTATTATCTTTTAATAATCATATAAGGAAACATTAATTACTTGTTCGAAGAAAAGCAATGTCACGCTTGGTGTACCAAAAAAAAAGAGCGAAACAACAAAAATAATTAAAATATAAACGTTCCCCCAAATAAGAATCGAACCCACAATCGTCATGGTGGTGAGTTAAACTTACAGACAGAATATTTTTATATAATAACCATCTTCAATCACCCTGTATACTAAAATTCACCTCTCCTTTGTGTCAGAGCCAGGCGCGATCCGACCGCATAACTTTTTAACGAGCGCCCTTCACATTATCTGTATTGAAATGTCACCAAATTTGTTAATCTTTATGATAATTAGAGGGCTTTGTGTAATGATAGTATTTAGTTTTCACCTCGTAAGCTATTTGGGTAAATAGTGGTCTTGTTCGAGAAGCCTACATTATTATTAATTGCTATATATAACTATTTCTTTTTTTTACTGTAAGCGCAACAATTTTTAGTTCGGTTCCCACTTGAGGAATTAATTAATCCCATTTCCTTAAGGTTTTCTTAAGGAAACAAAGCACGGCGTTGAGTTCCACCAGTCAACAAGCATTGTTTAGAAAATGTTGGTAATTTAAACACTTGTTTCCTTCTACCTTTCTTTATCCTCCTTATCTTCCTATCCTCTTATATACGGAATACAGTGGGAAGCAATTCTTTTTGTATCGGCATATATTTTGCTAAGCATAAAGGAGAAGCCTTGTCGTAAGTCCCTTTTGGACAATTGTTAGTTGGGTAGCTAAAACTGTTACTGATGAAATATTTTGAGTTTCACTTAGTTAGACTTTAAAAGAATAAAAATATTATATAAGTGCATAAATTTATTACTAATTATTTTAGTTTAGAAAAAAAATCAATATTATTTATATTATTAAAGTAGCATTTTTTAATATATAATATTTGTTTTTATAGATTTATGTCATTTAGTGAATTTGTAATTCTTTTTTCTATCAATAACTTTAACAACTTTTCACAACAAAACTCTATTGGGACTCTATTGTAAGGGGCCATTTTAAAATGGAATTTATGCTGTATCCCGCTGCCGCAACAGAGTAGGCAGAGGGAACCTCCTTTCCCCCTTTTTAACCGTTTTTTGGGCCGTTTGTTGGTGAGTGGCGGAACTCAACGCTGCAATTTTGCCTTGATCGAAGAAATGAAAATATTAATAGAATAATTCATTCCCTCGAGTAGTAATTGAACCACAACCATCGCGTTATAGTCAAATTTTTATGCCCCTGTGCTACGACGGCCTCAACATTTGAAGTGAAAATTGATGATATATATATAATATATATATTTCAAACACTGAAATATTTGACGGTTTGTTAGTTAAAACGCCGTGCGATTTTAAAAACCTAATTGGCGAGTCCAATTGATATAATAAATTGGAGCTAATTACTTATTTTGATTATAATTATAGAGTTTATAAAAGCGGAATAAAGAGTAAGCGGGTTACTTATTTGCAATAAGGATCTCGCAAAATCATGAAGGATGTTGTAAAAAGTATTATTTTTCTCGTTTTGTTTTTTACTTCAAAATCGTTTGGGGAAGTAAATGGAAAAGGTAAATAAGTTTGTTAAGCTTCACGCTGTATCCCGCACATAGCAAGGTAGGCAGAGGGAACGTGGAAACTTAGTGTTAAGACATAGCGGAACTTGATGTCGTGCTTTGTTTTGTTATCGTAACGGGGAAATGAAAATATTAAATATTTCCTCGAGTGAGAATCGAACTCACAACCTGCCTTCAGGCCATTCGGGCCGCAGGGTGTACAAGGTAATGTATTAGCGAACCTGGAAATAAAATTACTATGGATAGGATAAATATCCTGGTCTGGTAAATTTGTAAACTAAGTTGTTGTCGAATTTATCTTCAATCCTTTAAGTCTTCAATTTTTAAGCAATATTCTTTGCCTTACGCATTTCCCGTAAAAGTAAGCAATCAATAAGACCATTCATACGATTATAGGCGGAACTCAACACCGCGAAGTCGTTTAATAGTAATAAAATAATCATTTGAAAATAACAATTTTATTTCCAGGTTCCCTAATATCATGCACAGATGACTCTAATTGCTCAATCTACTGCTCTTGGGTGTGCTTTAAACAATTAGAAGGGAAATGTTTTAATAATAATTGTTTTTGTAAGGCGTCCGTTTCAGCGCCTATTGTAAACTTTAGGATGACCACATCAAAATGTACTGGCCTTGCAAGAGAATAATTATACGTCAATCAAAACTTTACTACGGCGTTGAGTTCCGCTCACTATGCAATATTTCGAATTGGTACGGAAATTGGAGATTAAACTGTTTTGCTTTAGTCAAAAAAAAATTGGTTGTGAGTTTCATAAACTATAATTTTTTATTTCTCTAATGTGACTGAGTGACGCTATATCTTGTCAGAGCGCAATATCCAATATAATTTATTCCCGCGACTGGTAATCGAACCCACTACCACTAAGCAGTCAGACGCCGTCCTAAAACACGGCGGTGGCTTCGATCTAGCTAAATTCAATATATTCAAATTATTTTCAGATGGAAGTAATAGCGCTATTGACGAAGAAAGCCAACCTGTATGGTGTATAAATGCGGACTCTTGCCGATCTCTCTGCTCTACACTGTGTAGGACTGCGACACTGGAATTGTGCATAGCTGGCCAATGTTACTGCGGTTTGGGATCAGTGTAGATTAACGCCCAGTATTAATAACCTATCTCCAACGTCAATCTTAGATTGTTTCATACATCTATCCAATCTCTAGATTGGATAGATATATGAAACAATCTAGTCAATCTCTAGATTGGATAGATATATGAAACAATCTAAGATTGACGTTGGAGATAGGTTATTAATATTGGGCGTTATTCAAGTTATACTTCTTTTGGCTACTTCTTTTAGGGAAAATGAGGAGAGCAGAGAGAGTTTTACTATGAGCGCGCATATCGTTACGGCAAACCGACATCATGAAATTAGCTATTAGCTTTTAATGTTTAAATAAAATTTGTTAAACTTGATAATGCGTTATAATAAAATTCTTATATAAAATTATTTCGTTGTATTAAATAACTTAGTACTTACTCTTTAATACCTAGGATAAAATATTTAGAAATATTTTTATTTTGTTACTACTAAGAAGTATGTATTTTCTTAAGTGCGAACATTAGTATAAACAAAGATTTTTTTATATTACACATATGTTAAGTTTGTATCAGATTCACGTTTATCCGCATAGTTAGATGTTATGATGTGTAAACGCCTACAGTCGCACACCTATGGCCCGGCACCGGAAAAGCAATTTTGCATATAACAAATATATATCCTTAAAAATATATATCCTTTGCATACGGGTAATTATATGTATAGTAGAATGTGATGACGCCTCAGTCTCAAGTAACAGCGAAACGCTGTCTTGATGTAGCTGATGATGAAATCAGTATAAAAGAAGTTAAGAATGCAGAAATTTCGGCGATGTCAGTCTGTTTTCAAATTTCCACCTATTAAGGCATACAGACATTCCTTTTTTAACCGACTTTTAAATAAAAAGAGGTAAACAATTATGTTCAATTATTCGAAGACGCCTGAACCGATTTGGATAATTATTTTTTTGGACCACCTTACAGGTGGTCGCACGGTGACCAAGATCTGATGATGGGATCCTGGAGAAATCGAGAAAACTCTTTAAATTTCGCACTAATAGGCACTAGTAGGCACACTTACAAGGATTTAAGTATTTTTTGTAAAGACTAGTGTATTTGCTTTCGGAAATAACTATTTGATGACGTGTAACTGATGATGAAAACCATAGGTGGCCTACGTAGTTGTACTACTTTTACTGTAATAATTACAAGGAAAAACATTGTTAAAACTTTTCGCCTGAAATGAAATTCCTCAATAGTTGCATTTCTTTTTAACCAATTTCAAAAAAGAAGATGTTCTCATTTTCAACCGTCTTTAAAAAAGGGAAAGGTTTTTAATTCGCCCGAATATTTCTTATGCACGTTCTTGTCAATATGCCTAATTAATATTGAAGCTACTATGTAATAGTAAAACCACTGCGAACTCGGTCGAGAAGCATCCTTTTCAGGTCTACCCATCACTTAAAATCGTAAAATAAATTAATTTTGAACAAAAACCAAACCGACTTCAAAGAAACTAAAAAGTATAAAATAAATTAACATAAAGCAATAGCACTTTGATTTTGTTAAAAAATATATTAAAAAAAGATTTTATATTTTTTTTATTATAACGGTTTATTTTTTGTTAAAAATTAATTTATTGATAATGAAGCCTTATGCCGTAATTTGCTGAGTGACAGACAATGCTTAGTCAAACGTTAAAACTATTGTCGGCAGAAGTCTGAAATATGGTTGGTAGGTTCTTTCTGCAAAAATGGTGACAAGATTTTTTTAAAATGTTTTCTGATTAACTTAAGCATCAGGATAAATCTTAATTTTTTTATAATTATTGGACTCCATAAATCAGGATTCATTATCAGCATTTAGTAGAAGTTATTCATTATGAAAATCTTACATACGTAGGTATATATCATACATATATAAAGTTTATATATGTATATTATAAAACACAGTCTCAAATATGTTTGGAACTTATAATGTTAATTATTAACATAAACATATGATAACATTTAATATACATTATTTTATAGCTTCACGCTGTATTGCGCATAGCAGGTTCGGCAGAGGAAACCTAGGAACCTAGTGTTAAGAAACTCGTTCCCACTAAGACACTTGCATTTTCCACTTTCCGCCAAATTCTATTGACATTGCGTGTTAAGGGGTGGAACTCATCACCACAATTTATTGTCAGATAAAGAAAATGAAAATAGAAAATATTTAATTTTCTCGAGTGGTTTCCACAACCTCCTCAGCCTTGAAACATGTTTAAAATTTCAGAAAGTCCACAATCAAATATATGTAGATATACTTAAAGTGTTACACATTATACATGATTCGTTTTTGCCAATTAATTAACGATATGAAATTAATTATTTTTCACGCACATTTCCTCTCTTAGTTCCATGAAATTATAAATCTAAGTATATAAGAAGTTTGAATCATTTTATATTCAAAGTGAGCCTCCTCCACTTTCTTCATATTTAAAAGGTTTTTTGTGTTGGTAGGTCGAACCTCCATGGTGGATATCTTATAAGACTAATTGGTAGGAACCACTAAGTGTTTAATTATTTATACAACAAGTTGTTACCAGAAAATATTTTGTTAATAAATATTTACCTCAGTACGATTTGAATTTATATAATGTTTGGTTGCCTTTCTTCAATGAGGAAGACAACCAAACATGTATGAACGTACATAACACCAAACAAACAACCAACCTTAGGGGCCGACTAAAAATAAAATAAAAACACACACAAATATATAAACAATATTTTATTATGCATTTATCTTTATTTTTAGAGGCCAGTGGTGGCGCAGTGGCACGAGGTGTGACTGTAAAACCGACTGGTTGTGGGTTCGATCCCCACTCGAGGAGATGAAATATTTACTTAAAATTTGTATTTCCATTTTCTTCGCTCTGGTGTCGAGGTTAAGCGCGGCGTTGAGTTCTGCCACTCAACACGCAATGCCTCCAGAAATCGGCAGAAAGTGGGGAACGGAGTGTCTTAACACTAGGTTCCCTCTGCCTACCCTGCTGTGTCCGGGATACAGCGTGAAGCTGATCTTTATTTTTGTTTTAAGTATTATTCCACACTTACACCTTCCCTTACAGATATGATAACAAAATAAATAAATTGCAACAAGCTTATAAAAAATTCGACGTAACTTAATGAAAACATATGGCTTAGTGGTCAGAGCACGTGGATGCTTTTCAACGCGGGTTCTAATCTCGCTTCTTAATTTTTTTATACGTTTTCTTAATTAGTTAATAAAAAATAATTATAAGTTTTAGTATTTTTAAGCTTCACCCAGTGCCCGGATATGTCACTTAATAATTTAATGTACTGCTGCAGAAACAGCCTTAAATGTAAAATTATTGATTTGCGTAAGGATTTTTATTTATATTAATATTCTTTGTAAAATAACTGTAATGTTTGCATATTAACTCCTGTACAGTTTTTAAATTAGTTACACGTAATATTAGCTAAATGTACAATTGGTAAATATGTAGTTATTACAGAGTACACGTAGAAAGGATGTTTTTAGGCATTTTCATATATTTCAAACGAAGAAACAAACCAAAAATATTAATATTATAATATTAATTACTTTTTAACTAAACTGTTATGATTTATGAAGGTAATCTCCACTAACAATTCAATTTTGTTTATTTTATTGTATAAAATATTGTATAATAGTGCTTCAAAAATATATATTTTTATCAACAGTCAAGACGTTTCGAATGTTATTCTTTAGCCAGGAATCTTACCAGCGCGATTGCTATATTGCTATTGTGAACGTTAGTTCGCAGGCAAATTAATGCCTTGAGTTCATTCAAATGACGATAACTTTTTTTAATGAACCGATTTTGATGAACCAAACTTTAGAAGTTAAACTGAGTTAAAACAAAGCAATTGGTGAAACTTTTCAGTAAATCGGTTCAGTACTTTCAGAGAAAAATGTGGACATAAATATATCGACAGACAGACAATTTTTG
Organism: Heliconius erato x Heliconius himera; assembly: GCA_013421005.1. Lineage (NCBI taxonomy): Eukaryota > Metazoa > Arthropoda > Insecta > Lepidoptera > Nymphalidae > Heliconius > Heliconius erato x Heliconius himera. The sequence goes on along the minus strand of JAATLQ010036603.1, from coordinate 1,645 downwards.
CTCTCAAAATCAAATCAGCTTCACGCTGTATCCCGCAAACAGCAGGGTAGGCAGAGGGAACCTAGTGTTAAGACACTCCATTCCCCACTGTCTGCCGAATTCTGGAGAAATTGCATGAGAACTCAACGCCGCTTAACCTCGACACCAGAGCGAAGAAATGGAAATATAAATTTATGTAAATATTTCATCTATTGATGGAATGGATTTTTATTTGACATGTATATTAAAATTTACAAGCGAAAATAATTCTGGATGATGTAGATAACCTTCGGCTTTTATAGCATGTAATTTGAATGTATACTTTTAGAGAAAATGTAAAATTAAAATAATTCAACGCTCTGTTTACGACTGCAAGCCTGGTATCGTGTTCTGTGGGGAGCGCCCTTGCTGCCGATGACGTCCTCTATAGCCATATGATATATAATATAAAAAAAATAAGAAAAACAGACACGCTTTTCTTTACTCAGTCATACAAGTGCATATAGAATGTACTTGGAGCTATAATTATGTGAGTAAATATTCGGTTTAATATAACCTCTGAAAAGTTCCAATATTTAGGTCATGACTCTTCCTGCCTTTAATTATATATTTGCAAATTATCAAATGACCCAATCAATGAGCTGCACTATGGAAAAAAAATATTATCATCTAAGCATGTATGTGACTATGTGGTACTGAATTCATATTTCATTTCATATATACGTTATATTTAATTATTTTTATTTTGCTTGTATTGTTAACTATTAAGCAAATTATATAATCTATATATATATATTAAGAGTGAATTCTAAAAAAAAACACGAAACACGTGTTCAATAAAATATTTTTAACTGTATGAATTTAATTTTTTATAAAGATCGGTGGCAATTTAAAGATTTTTCCATATAAACTTTTAACCTCTTATTTGAACCCTTAGTGGGTGAATTCTGAAAAACCATGAAACATGTGTTCAATGAAATATTTTTAAGAGTCTGAATCTCAAATTTTATAAAAATCGGTACTGATTATTTTTTTTTTCCATACAAACTTTCAACCCCTATTTCATCCCTTTAGGGTTAAAATTTTTCAAATTCCCTTCTTAGTGGATGTCCAGAATATGAAAATAAACATCTGCCCAAGTTTCATGTTTCTACCATCAGCGGTTACGGCTCTGCGTGCGTCTTACCTCAGTCAGTCAGCACAAGTCCTTTTTCCCGACTGCTAAGGAAGGGTTATGTTTTTCGCGCGTATCTTGTATGTATGTAATATTCTTTATTACCTCGTATCTCCAGAACCGCTGAACGGATTTACATATTTGAGGTATCGTTAGATTCGTATTAGCAGCCCAAGTGTTCTTAGATAGGTGATATTAATAAAAAACAATCATGGCGGCTGTAGTACTCAATTGGACTTAGTGAAAAAAAAATTTTTTTCGTTTGGAATACCACAATATGGGTATCAAATTCAAGAGCTCAATTTCAGAATTTCAAAAAGGTATATCATGATTATCATTACCATAATAAATTCTAACAAAAAAATGAAAAATAAAAAAATATTTGTAAAAACAAAAACCCCGACTGCATCAAACAAAAGAGAAAATAAACAAGCCCAATAATTTATTAGGATTAACAGACGGGACCTCTTTAAATTATGCGGGGTTCCTGGT
>JAATLQ010036602.1:22741-40557 GCA_013421005.1 Heliconius erato x Heliconius himera | reverse complement strand
GGCGGTCAGCTTGGGGAAGCTGGTCGCCTACTAACCTGGCCCGAGTAGTCGCGCGCAGGTTGCTCCCGCGCGCTACTCCGAGCAGGCCGTCGAGGGTGCCCACCACCCTTGACTCCGCGACGTGCCTTGCAGGCTCCCGCCGCCGCGTTTCGCGGACGACTAATGTCCCCGCGTCTCGCGGCCAATGGCGGTCGAGGAGGAGCACCGTGAGGTTTTAGTGGGTATTCGGACGGCCTACCATCTGCCAGTCCGTGAGCCCCACATAACCCGCTCGAGTCCCCACTCGGGCTGGTATCCGTAAAAGGATTTCCTCACGAAAAAAAAAAAAAAAAAAAAAAGGAGATAGATTATTAATATTGGGCGTTAGATAATAAGACTACTGACCTGTATCTAATGGTTGCGGTTGCTTTTCTTGTGTTTTGTTTGGCTGTGGTTATTGTTATTTTTCTTCTAAAAATCAAAGACGACATTACTTTTAAATTTCGGCTGAGTCATATAATTCACTTTTGACTCCAAATACGAAAGAGAGAGAGATAGACTAACAATATATTTAAAATTTAGAGACCATTCGTGGCGCAGGGACACAAAGTGTGGCTGTAAAATTGACTGGTTGTGGGTTAGATCCCCACTCGAGGAGATGCAATATTTACTTAAAATTATTTTCATTTCTTCGCTATGGTGTCGAGGCTAGGCGCGGCGTTGAGTCCTGCCACTCAACACGCAATGCTTCCAGAATTCGGCAGAAAGTGGGGAACGGAGTGTCTTAACACTAGGTTCCCTCTGCCTACCCCGCTGTGTGCTGGATACAACGTGAAGCTGATTTGATTTTTTTGATCTCACTTTAATAACAGGAAAAAGTGTGATGTTGAGTTCCGTTACTAACACACAATATCTTGAAAATAAAGCGCGTAGAAAATAGGATGAGTAGGTTCCCGCTGCCTACCCTGATATACGCGGAATACAGCGTATAATTAATTATTTTATATATTTATTGATATTTGTAATTATTTCTGTATAATGGATCTCTTTATTGACAATATAATAAGCGTCAGTCTCAAAGGGGTGTTGATTAACTTACGTGTTTTACATTATACGCTGTATTGTATATTGTCAGCTTTAATGAGATCGCTATCGTGTTCGCCCGGAAATTACCACTTTATTTTATTTATAAATGTATAATTAATATATACTATTTATACTTTGACGGTAAATAGAAATATATATTCAATAAAAAAATATTTGTAAAAACAAAAACCCCGACTGCATAATAAAAAGAAAATAAACAAGCCCAATAGTTTATTAGGATTAACAGTAGGGACCTCTTTAAATTATGCGGGGTTCCTGGTAAAGATTTTATTGATTGAAGATTTACTTATAGGTCCCGACTGTTAATCCTAATAAACTATTGGGCTTGTTTATTTTCTTTTTATTATGCAGTCGGGGTTTTTGTTTTTACAAATATTTTTTTATTTTTCACTTTTTTGTTAGAATTTACTATGGTAATGATAATTATGATATACCTTTTTGAAATTCTCATATTAAGTTCTTGAATTTGATACCCATATTGTGGTATTCGAAACGAAAAAATTTTTTTTCACTAAGTCTAATGGCGTCCCACAGCCGCCATGATTGTTTTTTTTTTAACGTCACCTATCTAAGAACACTTGGGCTATTAATACAAATCTAACGATACCTCAATCAAGTAAATCCGTTCAGCGGTTCTGGAGATATGAGGTAATAAAGAATATTACATACATACAAGATACGCGCGAAAAACATAACCCTTCCTTAGTAGTCGGGAAAAATATCAAATCAAAAATAGTTATATGATTTTTGTTTTAACTTTTTTTAGCTTCATGCTATACCCCGCACACGCCAGACAAAGGGAATACAAGTGTTAAGACAATCCGTTCCCCATTTTACCGCTCAATTCTGGAGGCGTTGCGTGTTGTGTGATGAAATTCAACGCCACGCGACACTTGAGCAATAAAAATTTAATATTAACGTAAATAATAATTAATTTTTCAGTGGGAAACGAATCCGCAACCCGTCGCGCTCACAGTCGTACTCCATACCAATGCGCCACAACTGGCAACTTTTTCTTAGTCATATATTTTAGTTTAGATATTATTGAGTTTATTATGATTTAATTCGAGATTCGAGAATTCGTTCCCTATTAAGACACTTCAGTTCCCCATATTCCGCCGAATTCTTGAGGCAGTCAGAGTCAATATACAGTACAAGCTCTTTAATTAAATAAATAGATTAAAATCCACTAAGCTTAGAGAATTTTATTAATAAATCAACTAAACAAACTAAAATATCAAATCAAATTCCCTTTAACCCTTAAAAAGATTGTGTCATCTAATTGTAATTGTTAACAATAAAACCTTGGACTATGTCGTTTTACTACTTTTATACGTCTTTATACGTTTCCAATAACGTCGTGGCGTCGTTCCCATAATAATCCGTTCTATTTATCGCCTTCAGCTGACTCTCAAATGATCTTCTGTGGGGTTTTATTGTTTTGTTATGGTATTGGAGTGTTAGTTGCATAGGTCAATGGGTTGAAAGCTTTTAACTAATTTAAATTTACGCCATATTGGTAGGATAGGAAGGTATTTGTAACGCGGTGGTCGTGACTCTACATGTCATTCAGGGAGATTCGTGAAATAAGTTGTGGATCTGTGGGACAGCCTTTGACAACAAACGCAACGGTGGTGGGTTCGATCCTTATTTGAGGAAATTCATATAATTATTTAATTTATTCAACGCTCTACCAGACCGTTTTAAATTAGCCGTAACTGCGTTTTAACGCGGCGGTGAGCTCCATTAGTCACGTTAAGAATCGAAAATTCGGCGGACATTGACGAATGGAGTATCTTAACACTATCTGCACTATATTCTTTGCTTTAGTGAAATGAAGTACGCCGTTGGTTCTACTCGGGTACGTAAGATCTGTACTACGTATCGATACTTAATGTCTTGTGAGATAAGGTTTTCATAAAACTTTGCTGATATTCTTGGCAGATTGTTTTTGTTTATTTATTTCTGTGGCTTCTCTTGTCGGTTCTGCACAAATTTTCATTACTATTCACAAATGTCATATCCTAATAGTTTATACCAAAAATCAAAATGAATACTTGTAAAATAGAAATCGGAAGTCATTTAAACCTCATAAAATCTATGTGACTCTCATTTTGGTGACATAAAAAAACATATATACTCTCATATTAAGTATACTATAAATACAAATTGATCTTGTACCTTATAAATTAGCAAGAAATAAAATCTTAATCTAAATATGAGCGGCACGTCCCATAAAAATGTTGAGAGGATCAACTCGGGCTCGGAACATCGATTTACATATTATTGCATTCCACTGAATAACGAAGTGTCAACGCAGATTACATAATTCAGCGGAAGGGTGATTAGAGATGTTCTTTCGTAACACGTAGGGATGAAGTAAGCACCAATTCTGCATTTTGTACGTGTGTTTTTGTTTTTATTGAATTACGTGACTGTAACTTCTTGAATTGACAATAAGAAAATTATATTAAAATAAAAAATGGCATGGCCGAGATGCAGAGATTAGTTAATGTTAAGAGAATCCACTTCCTGTCTCAATTAGACAGGAAGTGAGAAATGAAAATAATTTCATTCTCTGAGCGGAGCTTGAACCCACAACTATCAAGCTTACAGTTAGTAAATTTGAATCAAAACAATATTTAATATGCTTGTATTAATAATAATCTATTATACATGTCATATGCGTGCGACTGTAAAGCGCGAAGGCTGTGAGTTCGATTCCCAGTGGGAGAAATAAAGTATTTAATATTTTAATTTCGTCTCATATTTTTACTTAGCTCTGGTAACAGCGTTAAATTCCGCCACTCAACACGTAATGGTGGTAATAAATTTGGTCGAATATGGGGAACGGAAGTATCTTAATGGGGAATGGGGAGTCCTAACACTATTTTATTGGGACGATTACTAGGTTTCTAGGTTCCCTCTGCCTACCCTGCAATGTGCGAGAAGTGAAGAAAAATAAATTCTATGTATTTTAACCTAACAAAAAACTCTAAAAATGCTAAATATAAGTAAATACGTTCATAACATGCTTTTAATATCTGAAAGTGACTGCACTTTGCACGTTGCTTCAAATTCTAATCTAATTCCTAAGTTACACGTAGAAGATTCTTAAGTAACTATTGAAGCTAGATAGTTGGTAACTACTATGAATAGTTAGTAAACACTAGAGGTAAAGAGGTAAAGTTCATATACGACCAGTATGAAGACATTAACTTTAAACTTTAAGTTTCAGCTTACTTAAAATATATTTTTTATATTTTATACTCATTATATTTTTATGACGTTTCGACATTTCATTACAAAGGATAAAATGGGGACCCATTATTAAGACTCCGCTAACTTTCCGTCTGTATGATCTGTCTGTCTGTCTCTCATCAAGCTGTATCTCATGAACCGTGATAGTTTAACAGTTGAAATTTTCACAGATGGTTAACAACTTTGTAAATAAGTAAAGCAATAAAACTGATGTTACTGCGATTCCATATTTTTGTTTTGAAATTATTTAAAAAAAAATTAATTATTTTTATTATTTTACACCCTGTTTGCTCCGCCGTAGTTTAATTTTCTGTGAAAAAAGAGTCACCTGAGACCGTTAGGTTGTAATAAGGTGGCCCTTCTTGCTAGGTTGTTTATTTTATTTATGTGGTACTCAAGGAAAATTGTATATATTATGAAAATTGTTGAGCTTTTGTATGTTACATGGTTTCAACATGGTGCAGTTAAACGCGATAGTTCTGGGTTTGGTGCCTCGGAGTTGTCTCGGGATAATTATATTTTATTTTTTTGTTCGCTCGGGTAGACATAAATGGTCAAAAAATGTTTTTAACGACATTACGTTATAGTTTTAGGCCGTCGCAGCGGCACAGCGTCTGACAGTATACGCGATGATTATTGATTCGATTCCTATTCGAGGAAAATAATTATTTTCATTTCTCGCTCTGGTAACTATTCCTCTTGTTATTAGTTGACTTGCATTGAGTTCCACTAATCAACACGGAATGTTTTAAGCCCGAGTGATAAAGATAATACAACAAAAAAACAAATTGAAATGTTTTTAAATTTTATAAGTAATCAAAATAAAGGAGAAAAAGAAACTGTGTTAATAATTTGTCAATTTAATTAAAAATAAGATTTATATAAACAAACCAATTCATGTTCACCACTTGTTAGTATACACGATTAGATTAGGTCCTTAAACTGTGAAAAAACTTAGCCCATCTTTACTACCAACACGAATTTGTAGTTTGTTTGAGCTTCTCAAAATCTAAAATATTTAAGATACCTAAGAAACCTTAAAACTTTCAATGAATACAGAATGTGCTTATAGAAATCTATCAAAGAAAATCTTTCGAGTAAAGCTCGGGCTTAAAATTATCTATTTAAGTTCACTGCTTTGTAATACTAAATGTTTGGTGCGTTCGGAACTTTTTAATTGAAACAGCTTTTGATCGATCTTTTAATAAGGAGTTAGTGTTTATAATTGATTTAAAGGTATATTTTAATTTTAGTAGTATTTATCTCTATATGATTGTTATATATTAATTTATAGAGATGTAATATAATTAGTTTTCGCTTAACTCTGTATACCGTATATGTATAACAGGGTAGGGAGAGGGAAGCTTGTATTAAAATATTCCGTACCCCACATTGCGTGTTCAGTGGTGGAAATCTTTATATCAGAGCAAGGAATCGAATAGAATAGAATTCGAGTGGGAATCAAACACCGAACGTTTGCGCTTATAGTTAGGGACTGTGTCAATGTACCACGACGGCATCAATGAAATTATATTATTTGAATTTTACATAAAATTCAACTAAAAAAAAGTGCTTAACGGGTGTAGTTATTGAAACTTCAAACCGTTTTTGTAATTTCATACACATACAGTTTTTATTATTTCATATGGATAACTACAACCATAATTTTACTATTACTCACGTCGTACTATTGCGATACGACAGCCTACAGAAGTTGCTGAAAGTCCTAGAGAAAATTATAGTTACACGATATTACATTTAAAATTCACGCTGTATCTCGCGCACAGGCAGAGATAACCTGGGAACCTAGTATGAAGACTCTTTTCCATTAAGACACTTCTGTTCCCCACTTTCTTTTAATTTTTAAGGCATTGAATGTAGAGAGACGTAATTCAACGTCGCACTTTGCCTCGTTACCAGAGCGAGGGAATCAAACTATAAAATATTACATACCCCGAGTAGGACTCGAACCCGCAACCGTCATGTTCGCATGTTTGTTATTAAAAATATGTATAAATATGAATCTGACGGAAGTGGTTTTGTTTGTGTCATACAAAAATTACAGTCATCGGTAAAAACTCGAATTGTAAAAGCAATTTACTCCCCTACATATGAAACGGAAACTCGTTGCTCTTGACGTTATTTGAAATATAAATTAGATTAGAAATTGTAAAAATGGAATATGGCCAAATAAAAACAAATTGACAATTCAATAAAAAACCAATAGAATTCAACATTTATAGCTAACAAAACAAAATATATTTTGAATAATACCTTATTTACACTTAGTTAGTACAGTACGGAACCTTCGGTGGACGTCTCTGACTCGCACTTGACCGGTTTTTTCATCAGGTTACACAATAAAGACGATAAGAAAATTTTAATAGACTTTTTATTGCTTTCATTGATTTATGTGCATTATTATATATGTAAATAGCGAGGTAAAGCGCGGAGCTGACGCCGACAACGACTGACCTCCACTCAACAAGCAATGCCTCCAGAATTCGACGGAAAGTTGAGAACGAAAGTGTCTCAATAGGAAGGAAGTGCCTTAACACAAGGTAACTAAATTCCCAGGTGCGGAATACACCGTGAGGCTACAACAAAAAATGCTGCTAAAATTCCAAAAGTAACATATTTTTAACTTACATAAATAAGCTATATATTTCATACTATACGGTCATTATTCTCGCAATCCCATTTCGATCCCACCGTTTATGAGTCGCAACTTCACGACGATTAAGCTTGGTTGTGACGCGCCACAAAGAGTGACCATGCGTAGAAATTGAAGAGCGCTTTTAGTAAATGTATTACCCATTACGGTAGATACAAAATTGCTTTTAGTTTTTTTTTATTTCATTAATATTTTTTTTCATATGTTGCATGATGAGAGAGTGACGGAGGGATATTGAGTTGCGGAACTTAACGCTGCGTTTTGTCTTGTTGCAAGAGAAAGGAAATGTAAAAAATTCATTCCCCTAAGTGGAAATCGAATTTAAAACCGTCGTGTTTAGAAACAAACGCTGTGTTTCTGCGCCACGATATATTTATAATGTACAAGCAATATTAGATTTTGTCATATAATCATTTTAATAATGTTATAGTACATATTTATATAATTAAAATTAAAAGCAAATTTCGATAAATATTCATTATCGAGTACCTAATTTACACGCTTGAGAGATTCGCACGTTACTATAAAATTTCAGTTTATTTTTAATATAAATATTTAACCAAAACGCGTCCTGATAGAAAACCACTAATGGTGCTGGATGCATTAAGCGGTAATTGAAATGGAAAATAGCTTTACTTTTGCACGACTAACTCATATACTATGTTATACTAGCTTTATCCGTCGACTTTCATTTCCTACTGTCCATATTGACTGTTTCATAACATCATCATCATCATTAACGTTATCATCTTCATTATCAACGTCTCTGAGGTCGCCGCATCACCAGTTTACGTAATGATGAAAAAATATTTTAATAGCGAACGAAGAACCAAAGTATTCGAATGTTCATTTCAAAGAAGATAAATATTTTGATAGCTTAGTTATCTTGAAACTTTTATCAATATAAGTATTAACTTTTACTAAGACCAAATTAAAAGTACATACCTCTACGCTGTATCCCGTAAACAGCAGGGTACAGCGTAGAGATAAACAGAGGGAACCTAGTGATAAGACACATCATCACCTTCTAAGACTAGTATCAAAATAATGTGAATATTGAAAATAGATCATTCAATTGATCAAATGATATTAGTTCATTCAAAAAGGTTGTTTAGTAAATTTATCCTCATCCTATGTCAATTTGGTTGGTCCCAAAAACCTATTAGAAATTATTTAAATTCAACCTCAGTCCGCGTGAGGGCACTTTGTTCAAATATGGGCAATTTGCTTGCGGCGTTTCTGGTTACGAGATGTACGTTTTTCATATATTATTATATTAATTTTATTAACATGACGTGTCAGTTTTGGTTTTAGGAATGTTATGATATGTATTATAAAATCTGAGAAACTTAATTTGACCGTCCTGTAATAAGCGTATTATAATAAAGCTATAGTGAGGCCGTCCTGGCGTAGAGGCACCTGTTGTTGATTTAATTCCCACTCGAGGGAATGGGATAACGCTCTAGTAACAAAGCAGAGCACGTGTTCCCACTAAGAAGTAGGAACGGAGTTTACTGTGTTAAAATGTGTTTACTGATTTTGTTTTTAATATTAATTAAATCAAACTAAATACGTACTTTATCAACACTCACAACACAATCTATGAATGCAAGGCATGTATAATTTAAAAAAAAGATTTATTCCTAATACATATTATATAAGATCCATACAACTTCTTTACACAAAAAGAAGGTTCAAAAGCAAAAGCAGCGGTGCGTCGCGGAGTATTCATAAACAACAAAGTGTAACAAAAAAGGTAGCACTTTTTTCGGCCAAATCACGATTTGGCCTAGACCTTTTAAGATTTTTTTTTGTAGTAGAATAACTATTTAAGGCTGTACCATTAGTATTTTAGAATCCAAGGACCAGGACCTTTTAGATAAGTGAAACGGGACAGCTATTTTTGAATATTTGATTTTCATGATTTTTTATCTTATATTTTGTTTTTACACCTTTATATTTTGTCCTTTATATCAGCCTAAGTAGAGAAAATCTAATATTAAGACACTCCATTCTCCGCAAACCGGAATATTCCGTCTGTGGTGGTCTCACATGTAGCTTTTTAATAACCACTAAACAACAAATTCACAAACAGTGCCTCAACAATCTGTATTATTTATTGATAGTTCTATTTGTAAGAAATCGGCACAAAGTAAAGACCTCACGCCCTACATTTGTTACTGTCACCCTATAAAAGAAGTTGCTATTTGTTCTGTGTTGATCGTTTGTATCGAGTGATGATTGTCTTGCGAGACGCTTAGCTTAGTTGGCTACAGACAATGTCGACATTGAATTGCAGTTTCATTTAATTATTTTTCCTATTTCGTATAATAACAAATAAACAGTTTATCTATTAATTATCAAGAACATTATCCTAATTTAATATTTATCTATTAATTTAAGATCACATTTTCCCGATTCGTTCCTTATAAACTAATTAAGACTTAATAAGAAAACGTATAAACATTTTAACGTAGCGGGATTTCAACCTACGCCTCTTTGGAAACCGTCCAACCGCTCTGACCAACTAAGCCATACAGTCGATTTAATACAGCTAACAACGCCAGTCGGATATTAGATAAGTAAAAAGTACAAAAAGTTCTAGCATTTTAGAATTTCAAGTTTGTAGTTCCAAGTAACAGAGGCGTATAAAAATAAAATTAGTGTTTTAACTAATTTAAGAAATTTCTAACCTTTAGGCATTTTCCAAGTACTTATTAAGTTTATTTAGAAAATGTTCAACTTTGAATAACATTCAAAGTTAAACATTTTCTCTCATTTTCTTATAAGCTTTAAAATTTTGTTATATAAAATTAGCGATGTTTTATTATAAATATAAATGTCTCTCTGCTTACCTTCATACGTACGTACATTAGTATGAAGCGAATGAGGTGCATCGATATTGTTTACGGAGTAAGTTATGAAGAACGAAGTCTTAACGCTGGGATATCCCTCCCTTTGCCTACCCTGACGTGTGCTGGATACAATGTGATGCTGTATATAGCTGTATTTAATTTCTTTTATTTAATTTATATCAAATGAAACGCTTACAATTTCATCCAATAATTTCTTTTGAAAAGATGAAACGTGGGATAAGAGAAAACGTGGGTATAAATTGTCTTAACAAACAATTATTAGAAGAGCTATATTTATTTGACACATTTAAAACTATAAACTTATAGATATGTTGTGGGAACTCAATTATTTTTTTGTTGTTGGATGGTGGGAGTTAAGTGTTACATCTTAATTTGCTTATTTTTTTCGAATGGAATTTATTGCTGTTGACCTGGACTGGTCTTAACAGCGTCATCGGGCTGGAAGGAGTCGGGCTTCAAGAAAAATTACAAGCTTTGATGGACGCCTGCGTACTATAAACAGGGGGGATTTCGACCGTTGGGCCTGGTCGCGCCGAGGCGCAGACGTGCCGTGAGATAGACTGGCCTTGATAATTTGTTATTATCATAACTAAAACTTTTATAGACAAAAAGGTATTGAAATAAAGGTCTATTATGTTTCATTACAGAAGAAAACTATGATTAGCTTGACTGGATATTTACCCATATCTTGATACATATGATTTTCCAGATTTAATACGTTGTATATATGTAAATTAGTATATTATGCACCTTTCTATTTTTTTATAGTAATATATCCAGTATTTTAAACTAGGCTGTAGGTACTATTAACGTTTCCTTTATCCTGATTTAAAATTTTAAAAATATATGACTTTTTAGATCAGTCGTGGCGCAGAGGCACAAGCGTATGACTGAAAACGCTAGTTTGATTTGTAGGTTTGATTCCGACTCGAGGGCATTAAATATTTAACTTTTTCTTCGCTCTGGTGTCGTCGTCGAGGTAAAGCGTGGAATTGAGTTACGTTTCATTTAACATGCAATACCTCTAGGATTCGGCGGAAAGTGGAAATCGGAGTGTCTTAATACTAGGCGCCTTCTGTCTGCTACATGTGGGATACAGCGTGAAAGCTGAAAAAAATATGACTTTTTATAATCAGTATGAGTCGGCTGTAGAAATTTCATTTTACATGTTTATATTCTAAAAATCACAAATGTAACTTACATGCACTCAAACTAAAATATTAAACCAGCACACGACCTCAAGATGTATTCTCGACAGTTTATTTATTCTTTGTCAACTATGTCTTATGAAAATAGTATAGTTATTAAAGAATATTATTTTTGTACTTACATTCTCTACATTTAATTCTATATATATTTGAACCTGAAAATAATTAAAGAAAACTTATAAAAATTTTATCACGATAAGATTCGAGCCCGCGCCTCTTCGATACCGTCCAAACGCTCTGAACTCTAAGCCATATGATCTTATCTAGCTACATACGAGTACGTTGGAATTCTTAGTCTAGTTTATTAATATACGTTTTTTTTATTTTTTTTTTCATGATGTATCCTGCACGTAGCATTGTAAGCAGAAGAAACCTAAGCTATGTTAATTCATATTAATAAAGTTATTTCTTCTTTCAATATATTACTAAGTTATTTATATTTTGTTTCAGGTAAGTGACCATTAAAAATATTAGTTGAGCTAACAATTGACCTTCAAAAGACACAGGTTTCTATTAGGTTGTCTATAAATAAAAGATGTTCCCACAGGTTTGCTTTTATTAAAAGTTGTAGAGAATATATAAAAAAAAATATAACTAATGGTGGTTAAATGACCTAAGGGACGTAACACTTTTAGATGATGACGCGCCAATATATAAAATTGATACTTATGTCGTACGTTAGTACCTATTCGATATTTTGGCCATTTAAGGATTTTTATAAAAAAATCATATCCTTTTTAGGATTGAGTACCTCAAAAGGTATCATTTTGTTATCCGTATATCCGTCTGTCAAGAACATTTATCTCAAGATCGCATAGAGGTATCGAACTGAAATTAATATCAATAACCAAATCAAGCTTCTAAGTCAACACAATCAAAAGATACGAACATTTACGCATCGATTTTGCTGCATTTTGTATGGAATTCACCTCGTAATCAAAAACTATAGGGTACTTCTCGTGGACTTACTTAGTGATGAAGTTTAGCTTGAAATGAGAACATAAAATACAAATAAAGAAAAAGACCGAAATATAAAAAATTACAGGTATTTCATAGAAAAAGAACAACAAATTTATATTTGTAATTAATTTCATACAAAATAAGAGCATATGCTCCCAAGTTTATTTTTGTTAACTTTTATAAGTTATACACTGTGGGATCCACATTGTTGACAGGATATTATTATCCTGAAGTTGGTACAGACGCTCCTGTGAGCGAGTCTAACCACTTATCATGCACCACGATGACCCAATATATTTATTAATGACTTGAAAAGAAATACATATAAAATATCGAAACAAATTCTTCTATACTATAGTTTTACTAGGAGATAAACCAATTAGCATCTGCTAACTGGTTGCCATTTTCGTTAATTAATATTTAAACGGTATCTCAAGTTCGCTCCCAAGTTCGTTCTCAGAGTTGAACCCGATTTATAAAAAACGAGCCCAAGTATTAAGATACTCCGTTCTTTTGATTCTCCGTTGTTCTGATTCTTACTAAATTATTATTTTTAGTTTAAGTTTATTATTTCATAGATAAGCTTCGTATCTTTTAGTAAAATGTATTTTCTGTTCACAAAATGACATAATTTCCACGTTTACAATTAAAAGGCTAACAAAATTCTACAGTTAAAAAATACCCCAACATTATAAATTTTCGAGACAAAGTGAATAGCTTACTCAAAAACTAGTGACGTCACCTTTGAGAAGCAGCTTGAGCGACGCCATTCAGTGATTACGTTCAAAGCGTCCATTGAGGGCTGTTATTTGATTCACGGTACTGAAATTTACTCTTTGTATTGATTTTTTTTATTTTGATTACTTTTGGTATTTTTTTTTATATTAAAATTAAAAAATATATCATATTACAGTTATTAATTATATTATTTTTTATAAATACTTAAAGGTTTCGTTCACAACTCGCTTCGCTTCCCAACCCCTTACGCTCCACTCGCTGTGTTAATAAAAAAAAAATCATTGATATACAGGATTTTGCGAACTTACTTTACTAAATATAGTTGATGTATATAAAACTATTTAATATTATAGAAAGATTGATATTGTTAAAACTGCAACAGAGATCTGTTATAGTTATTGTTTCAAATGTTTTAAAGTCGTATTCTCCAGTCGTAAGCCACACTAGTGTCAAACGTTGAAAAAAGAGAAGCAATAAAGGTTTAAAGCAATAAAATTCAACGACAAACTTTTATTCTGAGCCCCTTTCAAAAGTATCTTGAATTTTTGTAGCTTCACGTATCTCCCGCATATAGCTGAGACGAGGCACTGAGTGTTTGAGTGATTCCTTTATTCAATTCTCTAATTATCTAAAGAAATTAAGACGTTCGACGGAACCTAACGCCACAAGTCGAGAAATTCAAAAATAATAATTTAATTTAGATCAGAGAGTTCTTTCTGAGTATCCTTAAAATATATTACATCTGAGTATCCTTAAAATATATTACATAAATTGTTATAAATTATTTTATTAAAATAGTAAACCCCACGTGAGCAGCTACACAGCTTATTAAAATTCAAATAACTTTTACCCATACTAATTATTAAAAAATATCTATCAGCAAGAACATAAATTTCTAGGGACTTAAGCTCATTTGAAACGCCCGAAGCGTGAAACGTTCAGAAGTAAAAATTGAACAGGCATTATTGAAAGCTTCGATTTGATATTATACAAGTATATTATATTACGGATGTTTTTATTCACTGAAATTAAAACAGATTTTTCTAATAATCTACGCTTCAGTGTACCTATAATGTATTTAACAAAACAAAACTTTCTGCGTCTTCTTTATTTTCCACCTTTTGAGACTTCGAGACACGTATTGAATAGTGGAACTCAATGCTGCAGTTTATCTGCTAGAGCGAAAACATTAAAATTATTTAAACTTTATCCAATAAGATTTGGAGGGGGTATCAAATCCACAGATATCATGTCAATATATAAGCGTTGTCCCACTGACTTGACCAGGGCAAATATTTAAAATTTTAGTATGTGTAATAAATAAATGTGAAATTATAAAATGAATTTTAAATGAGATTTTGAATCGTGTAAAGCTAAATCCTCTAAAAATACAACCAGGAAGTCCACCTATTAGTAAGAATATCTACAAATATGTTTACACTCAACTAGCTACGGAAGGAGAGGTCAATAAATTTTATTTTCAAATCTAAATATTTCCGCCGGATTCGCACACCGCGGGTTAAGTATCAATTTCAGGGTTGTAGGTGAAGGGAAAATACAATTTAAAAAATAATATATAAACTTTAGTTTGCGGGCCAATGCACTCATTTCAATTATAAGTTCTCACTTAGTGCCAAATTTCATAACTGTAGATCTACGGGAAGAACTCTATTTAATAGATACCTATAGGGTACTTCCCGTAGCGTAGTGTGTGTAGCGTGTGTAGCGTAGCGGTGAATTTCATACAAAATGCAGCAAAAACGATGCATAAATGCTCGTATTTTTGGTTACTCTCGTTTACAAGCTTGATTTTTTAGGTTCTATAAGGTATAGTAGATTTTCATAATTGATATTAATTTTAGCTGGATACTTCTGCGATTTTCAGATAATTGATGTTGACAGACGGACAACAAAGTGATCCTATAACGTTTTTATTTTTTGACGTGCGTAACCCTAAAAATATTAAAATAGAATGTATATGGATATAATGGAGTAGGTAAGATTTACTGAACGTTTGCGCTTTAAGCAAATATAAATGGAAAGCAGTTATGATTAAATGTACATATTAGAATATTAGTTACTAATTAAAACGATTACTTGTGAACATTTATTTATTCTTTTCGAGATATTTAGTACAGCCATTTGCAAGAACACATAGTAACAATAGACAAAACAAAATTATAGACCAATGCCATAGATAATTTTGCTACTTAATATGAAATAGTTAAATTAAATTTTCTTATATCTAATAGTACAGTTATTGAAAATACCGGAAGTGGCAGACGTTGGATATTCTATACAAGTGCATTTCCATTTGCAACATTTTATTAAATTTTGTATAAGTGCACAAGTGGTGAATTCTATGAAATGTTTTATTTCCTAGTAAAAATGTATGGAATTATGTATGTTTCGATATTTTATATGTATTTCATTTAAAATGGCGAATCTGAAGCCATTCGTGGCGCAGCACAAAGTGTGACTGTGAGTGTGATCGCTCGAGGAAATAAAATATTTTTTTTTAGTTTATATTTCCATTTTTTTGCACTATACTAATTAGTAGAACTACGAGGCAAAGCGTCTTGAGTGGCAGAACTCAACGCTGTACTTATCGAAATTTATTTTTCTTATAAAATATTTTTAGATTTATATACCTAAATTTTAAGGTTTAACATTTTTTCAATAAACTTAATAAGTACTTGTAAAATGACTAAAGGTTAGAAGTTACTTAAGTTAGTTAAAACACTGTTCAAAGTTCAAAGAACTACGACCTTGAATTCTAAAATAGTAGACCTTATTTTACTTTTTATAAATTTTCTTATATATTTTCTTATTTATTTTCTTATAGGCCGGTCGTGGCGCAGCGGCACGAGGTGTGACTGCAAAACCGACTGGTTGTGGGTTCGATCCCCACTCGAGGAGATGAAATATTTACTTAAATTTATATTTCCATTTCTTCGCTCTGGTGTCGAGGTTAAGCGCGGCGTTGAGTTCTGCCACTCAACACGCAATGCCTTCAGAATCCGGCAGAAAGTGGGGAACGGAGTGTCTTAACACTAGGTTCCCTCTGCCTACCCTGCTGTGTGCGGGATACAGCGTGAAGCTAATTTAATTTTTTTTTTCTTATATATTGTTGAATGAGGTACATTTACTTAAGAATTTAATAAAATTATCATTTATTTCTTAACATATTACGGTGTAAGATCTATAAATATTTAAGATATAAAATTAAGTTACGTATAAAGAACAATATCAAAAAAATATTTAATTTGTTAAGATTCTTCTTTATCTCGCTTATCAGAGTAGATAGAGAGTATCGAATTTGTACACTCTTTTCTTTCCGCTCGAATTCAAGGTAGGTATTGCGTGTTGGGTGAAGAAACTCAATATACGCTATCTATTACCGAGTAGGAAAATTACTTCTGCCATTCACCTTTCTTTTTTTAGCTTCACTGAAGGCAGTTTTCACTCATAGACTTATTAAAACGGATCTCGAGATCGCTCTCAAGATCGATCGCAGAGTTGAGTTTATAAATTCAGGTCTACGTCTCCGCTGCTTACCCTGCTATATACGTGGATACAGCGTGAAACTAAAAAGACGAACATTTAAAAGACTATAAGTCGACATAGCAGAGAGGCTGTCAAGTTCCATCGGTCCATAAGTAATTGCTCTGCACTAAGCATTGGTCTAAATACTATAAGCCACATGCATTTTGCAGATACTAGTGTTGTTTTTATTATACATTCTTATATATTTTCTGGTGTGCGGTTTGTGACATAAATATATGTATTATATATTTAATAATATAATATGTGAAGTTTTTAAAATTCATATTTTTAGTTACATAGTTAGTTTGGGGGCCAGTGACTGAGATTTGATCTTTTGTGAAATCTTTCTTATACGAAGTAATAATAAAAATCTTAAAAATCCTACTGCATAAATATAAAAAAAATAACCCATAGTTGGCCTTGTAGTTACCTTAACCTAGTGTTAAGACATTCCGTTCCCCTCTTTTTGTAGCATCGTCAAAACAAACATGAAAATGAAAACATAAAATATATCACTCCAACAACTGGGAATAGAATCCGCAACTGTCACACGACTGGCGTTATTCCACTTAGGAATAAAGCGCAATTCAGAATCCCGCAGAATTTGAATTAGTATAATTTAAAAATGCTGTGATTAACGACCAACTTACGTCGCGAATGGTGCACGCGTGATTTATGCTCGCCTAGTAAGTGATAAAACCTAGAGCGGAAACTATTTTGAGGGTATTTTAATATTCACAAAGAATGCTAATATTACAATTTCTATGATATGTAGATGAATACCAAAATGTTCATTATATTTACTTTCGTTTATATGTTTGTTAGCATAAGTTACTTATAGCGTAGTAATAGGTGTCACTGTAATTATGAATACGTCATTTGATATTGTTTCAATTATCGATTGTATTAAGTGGCGGTAGTGTGCTGCGTCTTTTCCGGTGGATTTCCAATATAAGCACAAACGACACGGCACTCGTGTTCATTACGTTCTAAGATATTGTCAAGACAACTTGTCATTACAATTCATATTTCAATATTGTGACTACGAGAGTATATGTGTATATAACAAGTGTAAATAAATTTATTGTAAACGCTGGACTTTGTGTCTGATTTGTTGGTTCGCCTAACAGTTCAGAAGCGGGATTACAAAAGCGGGAAAAAGGATATACAAAATTTCCTGCCAGGAAGGCATTAGGCATTCCTGTCATAAAGTGTAAGTAGACCATATATATATTCTTTTTTTTTTCTTTTCTCTCATTTTTCTTACTCCTTAAAGATTAGCTGAATAATTTGTATATAAATTGAGTTCTCTATAATTTTTAATTTTTCTATTCTGAATATAAGCAGAGTGTCTATTCTAATTATAGTTTTTAGTTACTCGTATTTCTTTTACATCAAACAAACAACAAACGGATAAATGAAAGATCTTCAATGGAAATTTAATAAATAGTTTTAACAGTTAAAGTT
>JAATLQ010036602.1:0-14471 GCA_013421005.1 Heliconius erato x Heliconius himera | reverse complement strand
CTATAGCGACATTAACTATGTCGTGGCTGATGCCGTCTCGCAGTACGTTCGCGATACATAAGCTATGCTTGTGTGGCGTTAGCCATTGACATTTTATATACCACTTCTACGACTTGGTATACGACTAGTAGGTGTGTGGTGCTATTTTATGTCCCAGCTCCGGTGTATGTAGTAGTGTCCGCCTGTCTCATACAGGTGTGTGGTGCTATTTTATGTCCTGGAACTCTGGTGTATGTAGTAGTGTCCGCCTACGGTTCGAGACACGACTGTGGGGTGTGTGCCGTGCGTTTATTTAACATATCGGCCGCCTAGCGGTAGTGCATTCGTTCCAACGACTTATATTGATCTCACAAATCAATCAACATCACGAATCACCATTCTAATATAATCTTAATATAAACAAGCGTAACAACTACCTTCGGAAAGATCACACACAAACGTCCCGGAGGGTTCAACGATGACTGTAAAGCTACGGTCTGGTCGGAACTCACGGTGTAGGGCGGGGAGGGGCCCGTACTCTTTCTTCCTTTTATTATAACTAGTTCGCAGTTATAGTGGAGAGGAAGATAGGACGCGCTCTTGGCTTATCTTCGGACGAGCTTCGAGTTATGACAATGTTATATTGTCGAGTCTACAGTTATCTAAATAACTGACACAAGAACAACTTCTGATGGGAAATATCTTATTAAAGCGATACCTTCTAATGGCATAATATGGAATTCTTAACACTGTTTCCTCTGAATCTCTAAAAGATTTTGGGTTCTTCACGATCACAACAATTAAGAGTTCTAACCACTAGACACATCACGAGCCAAGGAATTATTTATTAAATAATATTTTAAAAGGTGTTTGAGATATCAGTTACACGCTGAGTCGCTCATTAAAGCGGACTCGTTGTCATCGATCGCGCTAATATGAGTGCTCCGGCTCTATCGCTTCCTTTGTGCGTTTTCAATTTACCTTATTGGACACGTTCAAATGATAATATTGAGATAGAAATGTCTTTCTGTTTTTAGTATTTTTAATTTGGAAATTGAATCTCATTTTAATATTAATATTTTTTTACTTAACTAGGTATAGTTTAGATATTATACTTTTATTGGTTTATGTTTTTGCTAAAACATTCACGAAATATTGCTCAGAACATTACAAACGATAAATATATGTTTGCACATCAATACATATACGTTTCGACCAAAAGTAAAAGTTAAAATTTTTAATTAGTCACAGCATAAGTTTTTCATAATAATAATATATGTTTATATGAAATCGCGGCGTTGAGTTTTGCCACTCAACACGCAATGCCTCGGCAGAAAATCGGCAGAAAGTGGAGAACGGACTTTCTTAACACTAGGTTCCCTCTGCCTACCCTGATGTGTGCGGGATACAGCGTGAAGCTGAATTAATTTAATTTAATATATGAAAACATACAAACTAAATGCTACCACAGCATAACAAATATTTGCCCTACCAAGAATAAACCCGTGACTACCATCAAACAGACAATGCCTATCATTGTCACATCTTATTATATAGATAGGAAGGATATCGGAAATGATTTCTGACATATCAGGGATTGAGGTCGAGATAACACGATAACGTGACCACGCGCTAATGGTCCTTGTAAAAACTGTTTGTTCGGAGCTTTTATCTATTGTGGTACGGATTTAGTGAAAATCGAGTGGCCGTGTGGTTTGATGCAGTTGTATAAACGTGTTACTTAGGCATTATATACTTTTAGGTTCACGCTGTATCCCGCATATGACAGAGTAGACAGAAGGAACCTGGGACATCTCAATCATTAGTGCTAAGACACCCCATACCCATTAAAACACTTTTGTTCCCCACATGCACCAAATTTTGGAGTTATTGTGTGTTGAATGGCGAAACTCAACGCCGCGCTTTGCCTCTTCACCAGGGCGTGGAAAAAATATTAATTATTTCATTTACTCGATGGGAATCGAACTCACAGCGTGTCGCGCTTATATTCGGGCGCTAGTGACCCTGCGCTGTACCACGAGGTGCCTCTCGGTCCTACCCATTTACCCAGTATCCTACGCACAAATTATAATACCATGTAATCATTTTGTGTGAGGCGAGTTGTGGCACAGGTGCACAAAGTGTGACTGTAAAATCGACTGATTGTCGGTTCGATCCCCTCTCGAGGAAATGAAATATTTATTTACATTTATATTTTCGTTTCTACGCGCTGGTGTCGAGGCCAAGTGCCTAGTTGAGTTCCGCCACTCAACACGCAATGTCTCCAGATCTTAGTGGAAAGTGGAAAAGGGACTCTTACTACTAGGTTCCCTCTGCCTATCCCACTCTGTTTAGTATTCATTTTATTTAAATCGATTCATAAATGTATGTACATATTATGTACGTGTATGGATTGTATTTAAAAAGATAATGTTATTAGATCACTCAAGTAATTGAGATACGAAAATAAATAATTTTGTAAAAGAAGCAGGCGAAGCTTTGAGCGAGTCGCTACTAAAAATATAAATATAAGATACATTTACTAATAAGTTTATCACTCCTAGTATTATAAGTTTATCACTCCTAAACTTAAGCTATACTGTTTTAAGAATCGATGCTATAAGAAAAAAATATATACGGATCAATAACACGAGACAAATCTTCAAACGTCTTATAACTATAAAGTCTGATCATTTGATATCTTTTTTTTTAGTCCTTTTTATCATATTATCTGATAAATTTCTTCTTACTCATTTGTACCAAAATTTTATCATTACATTTTACTTGAAATTGGATAAGAAAATTTATACTTATTTAGAAACGTATAAAAAATTGAACGTAGCGGGATTTGAACCTGCTCTTTTTGGAAACCGTCCAAACACCGTATTGCATTTATTTTATTTATTTATTATTATTGTACCGCATTATTGTACCCGCAAGTGCAGGGAAGGCAGAAGGATCCCAGTGTTGAGACACTCCGCTCTCCACTTTTCGCCGACTTCTGGAGCCATTACCTGTTGAGTTGCAGAATACAATGCTGCGCTTTGCCCCGACACAAGCGAAGAAATGAAAATATTAAATACATTAGTAAGTGGGGATCGAACCCACAACCTATCACGTTCACAATCACCCCTGCGCCCTTGCGCTATGACTGACCACATATGTTCATATAAAGAAAAAAAATTGTTGCCACAATAAGAAATAGGCTTGAGCTAGTAGACTATAGACTATAAGTAATGTTGCTCACCGCGCTCATTAGGCCACCCGCCTCTAATCAAGAAATCTGAGTCAACGTGGAGGACGGTACTCCTTACATTATTCCCATCGACCTTTTTGTGTTTGAGGTTGCACGCGAGTGTTCTTACATTCATTTGATATTTAGTTAAGTTGAAGGGTAGTAGGTAGGGTCAAACCTTCTAGTTACTACTATTTTTATTTTCAAAATGGAAGGTTTTATATTAGAAATGCTTCAAGTGACCGCGAAAGTGCTTTGTTAATATAATTTAGTTTATAATACTTAATAAAATCGAAGTGAAAAAGTGTGAATCTGACTCTCCCAACGAGGCTTCTGCACAGAGGTTTCGGTTCCGTTTTTCTTTTGTCTTTAAGAAGTTAATATATTAATATAAATAATAATTCACCCCACCAATTAGGAATCGAACTCACAACCGTCGCGTCACAGATACACGCTTGTGCCCCTGCACCATGATCTCCTATAATGTAAAATATAATTTATATTGTGATAATAATATTAACTATTTCATTTAAATTAAAGTATAAGAAATTAATTTTCTACAAAAAAAGTTTCTTTACTTATATATTTCAAAATACAACATGAACGTAATAAATGAATGTAACTACCTCAATTGAAGATTTAATGAAGTAGTTCCAAGTGCAGTCACTAACGATGATGTGTTCATTACAAGTCACCTTGATTACCTCATTGTGTCGATCTAACCGCCTTTACTGAGTTGATTAGCTTTGTTTCCAGATATGTTGATAAGAAATGGATTCTGATGCAAATGCTGTAAGATAGGTTTTAATAACATTTCTTCATTCAATCGTTTCTATGATTCCTACATACTTTTTGTTCACTTACGTATTAGTAAATTTTTGGTTTTCTATGTTATCTTTGTTTAACTGTATCGGGGCCTTATCTATTTTGAATGAAAATATCACCGTATGAGATCGTTCAACATAATTGTCAAACACACTACCTACTTCATAACATTTCACATTGGCCTATTATTATTCGTCAGTAGAATGTGATTACGCGAAATGTGCTCTAAAAAATAATGTTTTTGATAAAAACAAAATCATTTACGCAGAAATATATTTTTTATAATTTAATTTTTGTATATTAGCTCGGGCGCCACCAAAGCCTTTTATTTAAATTTAAAATCGAGTTATAGTTTCAAAAGTAAACTTTTAAGGTAGGTAAATGGAATCTGGTTGGTTAATGTTAGAACATTCTATTAGAATTAAGACACTAGGTTCCCCATTTTTCTTTGTATTCTGGAAGCATTGAGAGTTGAGTGGCGGATCTTAGCTTTGTTTTGGCTGGCTTAACACCAGAGCGAAGAAAATGGAAATATTATATACATATTTAATTTCCTCGAGTGGGAATGTAATCCACAACCTGTCGCATTTACAGTCGTACTCTGCGCCCCTGCGCCACGACTGACCCCGAGCACACTTATATAAATATAGATAAAAATAATATATAAATTAACTTGCAGTCACGGCATATCGCTTACAACGAACGCCGAGGGGTCATATTATTACTGTAGGTGTTGAAATAGACGGAAGTACTTCAATTTCCGCCTATTTCGGCAGTACGTGTTGAGTGACAGCCGCTCGTGTCACGTATTTAGATTAATCTGAGGAGAAAATCTGTTTATACGTAAAATATAATTAAAATCTTACGTATTCTACGTTGTTTTATTATTTTTCTAGTTAAATTCTTATTAGTAGAGGCCTGTCCTGGCACTTGTCCACATAAGCGTGCGTGCCCCCAAAAATCGGAGGAAAGTGGGGATCGGAAGTGTCTTAGGGGAACGAAGTGTCTTAACGCTAGGTTCCCAGGTTTCTTTGTCTAGCCTGCTACGTGCTATCGCTCATAATACAATGTGAAGCTCAAAAAATAAATAAAAAAATTATATAGGTTCTACTTGACTCTATGTGGGTTAACATTAATTATATAAAAATTAATTACATAAACACCTTTCTTTATATTAGTCTCTTCATTTTTATCTCAACATACAAAAGTTTGCGATAATATTACAAGTGTAATCGAATGAGATTTAGCCCCATAGAGGTCACGCTTAAAAAGTGTTAATTATAGCATTGTTTTTTCTCTAACCTAGTTTTTTCATGAATATGTTACAAAATAAATTATATGTTGAACGAAAATATATATATATATATATATATACAAAAAGCAAATAAATATTTAAAATAACATCCTAAAAATTCGCTTATATTTTAAAATGCCATAATAAATTTAATTGCTCAAAGAGAAACACATATAAGTAAAGTTATTACTGACTGACTGTACTGACAGTAGTCAGTATCGTAACATGTAATTCATCGACATACAATAGCTGACGGTAGTGGTTTTGTTGAATAAAATATACTCCCATATCGATGACGCGCGTCGCGGTGCTAATTATTCATATAGTAAATGCATGGAAAAGGTCGTTCGTGTAAAACAGTGAATACGATTGACGTCAAAATCAGTTTTGCTTTTTAATAGCGATTGATATGTAATTTTTTAGTGGAATTTCACAATTTGTTTTGCAAATATATTGATATTTCGTATTAAATTTGAAAGTATCCAATTTGAAGATATCCAATTTCAAAATCAAGTGGGATCCAATCCTTTTAGTTTCTGAATTTTAATATTTTTAAAAGATTGGGGTGTAAATAATTCTTAAATTGTTACATGTATAATAAATTAATATATTTACTTATTTTAACAACATTTGTACTAGAATTAGAGTATATTAATTTCAAAGTCAAAACAAGAAATAATAAGATGGAGAAAAGAAACACAAGATATCTCATTAGTCCATACCCTACCTGTTCTAACTGTAAGTACACATCACCCAAGGAGTAGTACTATAAGTTACAACAAGGTAAATATCCCGCAATAATCGCGTTCCAAGCTCACGCGAAGTTGTTCTTGTTTGTTCGCAAACACGGAACTACCCACCTAGTACTAGGAGCGTATGAGCCTGAACTGCTCGAGCCGTGATCTTGGTGTTAATATTGTAAAATGAATATTAAAGGCTTTTAAGATTGTGAAATAAATGTTTCATTTTAAAGTGTTGGGTTTGTCATAAGCCATACAAATACAAAAAAAAAGTATAAGTGTGGGACCGAGAAAGAACCGTGACACCAAGTGTGAATCCTCACACACATATATATGCATATATCTAAATTTTTGTCAGCTTCACGCTGTATCCCGCAAGCATATAGATAAGGGTGTTAGGACACTCTTATAACGTTTCTTTTAACGTTTAACATAATTTTCAAACACATAAATATTTTACATTGGTCAAACGTTACTGCGTGTTGAGTGGCGTAACTCAATGGCGCGTTTTTGCCTTAGTACCAGAGAAGAAATGAAAATATAAATAAAAAATAAATTATTCCCCCGAGATTGTATCAAACCCACAACCGTCGACGACGCCGCGACGGACTCACCTTGATATGTTATATGATATAATAGTACAAATATATTCAATTCTTCATAGAAACTAGATGTTCAGCACGTTTCACGTCCACGAAGAGTGCAGCACGTTCTGGCGAGATGCCACCTCGCGGCTTATATTAATTACTTATACTAGACTGTTGGCGGCACCGCTTCTGCCTGGAGTGACCCTAGGACCGACCTCATAAGTGACATAGCATGCATTTAACCCATATTCGTCTATCGGAAGCTGTTCTAGTTCTTCTTTATTATTTTTGAGTGTGATAATGGTAACCAGAAATGGTTCAAGATTTAGTATTTTCATATTAAAAATAAATCTTTAATATTCATATGTTAGAAGTTGTCGTGGCGCAGCGGAACAGCATGTAATTGTAAATGCGGCCGTTGTAAGTTCGGTTCCCCTACGGGGGAATTAATTATTTTCATTTACATACTAAGCGTGGCGTTGTGTTCTGCATTCTTAAAGGCAATGGACAGAATTATAAAACTTGGCAATAAAGGAATAGGATCAATTAACGTTAACTACGGAGACGGCGAAAATGTAGCTAATATTGATTGCCAAGTTGAAGTATTAGTATTGCGCGTCTCTTGGCGACGTGCCAAGGGTCGTATTAAATATTTTAGATTGGTAAACAGCATGCAGAAGTACATTTTATTTAACATCTTTTCTTATCTTTATTTCTCGTTGTTATCTTAAAATGACATTAAGCTCCTAAATAAGTTTATTATTTATATATTTTTTATTATTTACATTTTATACCTATTACCAAACTAGTACTGTAAGTATACTTCTTTATCAACGAAATTTCGATGTACAAATATTGTTAGGTACTCGGTCTCTTAGAGACTATTTATCTGGAGATCGCGTAGAGGTGTCAAGCTGAAATTAATATAAAAGCAAAGAAAAAAATTTGATTTTCACCAAAACAAGTAGAACTTCAAAACATTATAAACACATATTTGTTGTCCATTTCATATAAAATGAGTGCAAACGCCCGCAAACTTAATTTTATCGGCATTTACAAATTCTACTTCCCATTGAACCTACAATCCTCTAATTGGTACGGAACCTACAATAGGCGAGTTCGACGCCCACTTTACCGGTTTTAATTTGTAATAAGAATGAAATTGTTTTATGTGATATTTTTTTATATGTATACATAATAAAAAAAAATATCGAGTACTTAACTTTTATTAAACTACCATTACGTCGCCAAAAGTCCGCAATAGACACAAAGTAGGTAGGTACTCCTATAAGATAAAGTTGAGATGAGTACTCCTTCAGGATGTGATCTACTTCGCCTTAGCTGAACTCTTGTTTTACGAGGCGACCCGAAATGGGTCTCGGTGGCCAAATAAATTTATTCACCCGTTTTTTTTATATACAGTAGAAACTCTATTATCCGGCCCTCAGTTATACGGATTCGCGATTATCCGGACTACAGACCAACTGTATTAAATGTACCTACAAGTCGTATCAATGCAAGCATGAACGTGTCGAATCTGGCATCACCCGCGCCGCATCCCATCGTCGTACATCTTAAGATATCTTATTAAACATTGATTTTCACTTTATGTATTAGTTGTTTTAATTAAATTTATATCACAAAGTATGTGCATATTTACATATTCTAAATACCCGATTACCCGATTTTCCATACTTTGGATTATCCGGATTTTCGATTATCCGAATGCCTACCAACAACAATTAGTCCGGTTAATCGAGTTTCTACTGTATCGTAATATCCTTGGGCATGTTTTGATGACGCTCAAATTGACACATAAATGCCTAATTATAGGCGAGTGCTTTAAAATGTCTTACTCTTGAAAAGCTCCCTCGTTGTCTTCTCGGTTTATGATGTAATTATTATGTAAGTTTAGTTGGTTTTTTTTTCATACAATATGTTTGTTTAGTTGATATTTTTTTATTGTATATTCTTATTTCAGGGCTGTCAGACTGTAAGTGCAATAATCGTAGGTTCGATTTCCATTCGGGGGAACGAAGTATCTTAATTTCCTTGCTCTGGAAATAAGGAAAAGCACGTCTTTTATTTCCGTCGTTCAACATGCAATGTCTCGAAAATTAAAAGATGCGTGGGGACGGAGTTTCTTAAGTTTTAACTATAGATACCCTCGAGGTACAATGTAAAATTTTAAAAATATATCTATAATAATTCTTTATTCTTAAAATATTATTATTTGATTACTGTGAAATAATTTCTCCACCCCCAAATCATATGCACAAATGTGTATCTAAAATTATTGTAGTTGAAGTTGAATTAAATATTTATTTACTTGTGTCTTTATCTAGAGTATCAACAAGAATTTATTATGAATTATAATTATCTTATATATATTAAATAAAATTATTAATACAGACTTGATTCGTCATAGAAAGAACTGGCATACTCTTCTCTTGTTACTTCACCCCGTCGACATTCATTGTGCGAAATAAACTTATCTAAAACAGAATCTTGGAAAAACAGAGCGCGCCTGTTTTGACAACAAAGACATGTTTTATTATTCTTTATGTGCCGTATTCAGGATTTTTCTGCAATGCCTGTAAAGTAATTTGATTGCGAAATGTAGAAAATAAGAAAAAAAGAAAATTTGAGAGGAGGGATGTTTGATCCACTTTCACGCATAGACTGCCGAACAGATTTTGATTAAATTTTACTGTAATATAGCTTCTATATCATACTAACACATAGGTTACAATTTATGTAAAAATATTTAGCTTGAATTTGGCTACATAATATATAACATTAAGTTTAAGCGAGCGAAGTCGAGTTTGGGTTGCTAGTATTACAAATAACACCCGGCAAATCATTTATTTTATTACAAAAATGTAAATTTAGATAGTTTAATATCGTCTTCAATTCCTACTTGCCATGTCTCTTAGTAGTAAAAAATGCACATAAAAACTAAAAGAATAAGCCATTATTTAAAAATATATATTGTTTTTCTTCTTCCTTAATGCATCCAGCATTACAAAAAAAAATCGGACAAATGCGAGCGAGTCGGGCTCGTCCACCGAGGGTTCTGTACAAAATTTGGAGATCTAGAGATTTTTCTGAAATCCGTCTTCCAATACCTGCCTTTTCATCCGATACCTCACTTGAACTAGTGGCTTCACAGGGTTTATTATTATGTTGTTTTTACGGTTACACGTTGTATACTGCCTGGAACACGAACATAGGCGGAGAGAGCATTGTTTCAATATATTCCTTTATCCACTTCAAATGGCCTCAAAGGATATATCTAAAGTATCGATATGTCCTTTGAGGCCATTGTTGTGCACGGGCACAATTGTGTAACTTAATATGATGACAACCATGGCGATTGTGGATTCTATTAGCACTAGAAGTAATGAAGTATTTGATATTTTGATTTTATCGCTCTCGTACTGAGGCAAAGCGCGGCGTTAAGTTTCACCACTCAACACGCAGTGCCTCGTGAATTCGGCGGAAAATGATGAGTGGAATTGTCAGAATGAGAATGGAGTGTTTTGGCACCAGCTTCCCTCTGCTTACCCTGCTATGTGCAGAAGACAACGTAGGGCTAAAAAAATATCTTTTGCTTATTTATTTTGCATAAGTTAAATTTATGTTGTTACGTAAAAAAAACATTTATTAATTAATGGATTCTCATTTGAGAAGTTCATTCAACCGGGTTAAATCAACTGCTCTAACGATATTTTCTTTGAAATATATTTTTTGTCAGATGTACAGCTAAAAACGGGGAATTACATCGCTAAAGAAAATCTCCTCTCGCATAATTTGAGTCAGTTTTCGTTTGGGAAGTGCAAACTTCGTCATCTCTCACAGTTTGCTATCCAGGGAAATGGGATAAGGTGTAATTTTTTCTGTGAGAAGATTTACGTGATAAAAACCTTTAAAAGTTTTTTTGCTTAAACATAATCAAGGGACAAGGGTTTACTTATAAAAATGATATATCCTTTCCAACAAAACAACTTTAAAAAAACCAGTTTAATAATTTAAGAAAAATAAAAATCCCAAAAATGAGAACAGCAAATTCCGCGCCGTTTACACTAAACTTTTAAATTAAAAAATATATCTATCATACTAAACAACCACTTCAGATTTCGGATAGATCATAGAGCCCGCAAAAACTGTCTGCTTTAGCTTTAGTCTTGATTGATATAAGACAGCGCGGGATTTAATCTCGGAGCAAAAGATTAATCTCCCTGAAAAGGGATATCGACACGGGGCGACCTTCTCAGGCCTACTTTGGTAAAGCAAACCTATCTATTATTCAATGGTTTGGAAGGATGATTTTGATGAAATTGACCGTTAGTTTGTAGATTTTATTCGAGAATTGTGAGATTATATAATTCTATGAATAAATAATTTGTTTGATCCTATAAATTTCGATAACGCTATACATTTTGATAGATATTTGTGTATGTATGTCGTATTTAGTTATGGAACAGTTGGTTGAAACGTGTCTATATTTCCACGATGGTTGTGTGTTCAAAATTTACTTATTGGTACATTGGTACGTCCCCACTTTTAGCCGAGTGACTCAACACTCAAGGCCTCCAAAAAAGGAGGCCTTGAGTGTTGAGTGTTTTAGTATGGGAACTTAACGCCGCGCTTTGCCTCGACACCAGAGCGAAGAAATGAAAATATAAAATAAAAAATAAATAAACCAGCTTCACGCTGTATCCCGCAAACAGCAGGGTAGGCAGAGGGAACCTGCCACTCCTTTCCCCACTATCTGCCGTATTCTGAAGGCATTGCGTGTTGAGTGGCAGAACTCAACGCCGCGCTTAGCCTCAACACCAGAGCGAAGAATGGAAATATAAATTTAAGTAAATATTTCATTTCCTCGAGTGGGGATCGATCCCACAAAATATAAATGTGAATAAATAGGTATATTATTTCCTTGAGTGGGTATCAAACCTACAACCAGTCGATTTTACAGTCACACTTTGTGCCTCTGCGCCACAACTGGTCTCTATTGTAAATATCTTTAATATTTATATTTAAAGAAACTACCCCTACACTTCTAACAATTTTACTTGACAGTTTGACAGCTGTCAAATAACTAAAAGGCAAATATCAACTTGAATATAACCCTTACAGTCACGTCTGAAGGATCTTATTTAATTCAAAGAAAAACAAACTAAAAGAGTAATTTATATATTCACAAAAATAGCATTAATATTTTTTTACATATTGAGATATCAACAGAAGTGTTTTAAGTCATCATCACCATCATCATATGAGTCTTTCGACACCCACTGTTGGCCATAGACCTCCCCCTAGGATCTCCACATCATTTTTTTTAATGTACGTCTATAATTCTTAAGTTTAGGCTTTATATTGAGTTACCTAATACAAATGAAGAACAGAAGGGTAGTGGGGGACAAAAAAATTGACTTACTTCGTTAATGTATATATAACGTGTTAATACATAAAAACTGACACATACATAAAAATTACAAATTATATTGGTACAGAAACAAAACGTAAATTTCCGTTATAGTTAATTAATCTTTTTATATCGAACTTGGATGATTAGAATACAACAAAATATTATATATATTATATAAAATATTATATATATTATATATAATATAAATATTATACGACAACTAAAAGTCACGCAGATTGTCAAGATAGCATAGACTCCTGAAAAGGTTAAAATAAAAAAAAGACAAAAGGACCGAGGCCACCTTACACACGTACCTGCTATTATTTATTTGTATTGTGTAACCTATGAGTTACATTTCACATGTAATTATTATTAACAATATAAATTACAATTATTAAAAATTTATTTTTATATGTGTTATATAGCGCTCGGTGTCACAGGCGGAAAATTTATTTAATATTATAATATGTCCGTCTGATAGGCGGCCGAGCGCCCGAAAACGCTGACAAAGGAGAAGATCGGGTGAACAGCGCCGGTGGGAAAGGAATTTCTTCCGTTCCCACACTTATTATTCCATCGTGGAGTAATTAAGTCGTAGGTTAAGTTAGATTTAGTTAGGTTTAGGTTCAATATTGTTTCTCCAAAATTGAGGACAATTATATATAAGTTAGATTAATTTAGGTTTAAACAGATTACTGTTCTTCCAACACTGAAGGCAGTAGTCTTATAGTAGTATTTCAATATAAAATTTTATTAATATCAGTTTAAGATATAAAAATCGCATTTTCTTAACCCTCCAATTGCAGCCTACGTAACTGGCGCAGTCGGTAGGATAGCCGAAATATAAGTCACTGAATTGCTCAAGGACGTCAGCTATCTCGGATATACATCGTGGTGCAGCGGGAGGCGTATCAAGACATAGATACAAAGAGGTACGATTTTTTTATTAAGTACTTTAGATTTTTTCTGGAATTGCTTTCCTTTTATCTTTAAGTAAATCCTTTTAGAAGTTTTAAATCAGTACTTTCAATTTTAATTTAATTAGTAGTAATTATTAAGTTAGTTTAAATTAATTATTCCACGTTTCCCATCTATTCCAATCTTACAACTTTACTTTACTTTGGTTAAAATTCGGTAACAGAATGAGAGGACATATAACTAAGTATGTTAACGATTGCAATATGGCTATCAGGTTAAATGTCATTGAAATTAGCTAGGCCACATTTCCAAATTGTACTTCCATTTATTAAACCTAAAATTACATTTATATTTGCTTAATAATAAAGAAAGGTATAAATTCTTAATATTAACTGGAACACTCGCTAAATATGCGCAAGCATATTTTTTTGAGATGTATTATTAATTAATGTCGTGTGCAGCTTGTTATTGTTCTCTAAAAAAAATTAAATAATTTTCATTTTAAAGGTAATATCGCTGTTCTCCTATCCTTAGTCCTTTGACCACTATAATTTTCTCGTAATTAATTCCAAATCATCCCTTTAAGCAATATCTAGTAAGAATTCTTTGTACATAGAGGCTGAATGCCCGAAGATCATATCATTAGAAAAATTTTAAAAAATACCTCTGTAAGAATGTATCAATTACGTACATAATTCAAGATAAACCAGACTAAAGAGAGACAAAAATAATCAGCAATAGTATTAAACTCTATCAATCTCCGGAAACTTCACTCAATTAATTCAAGATTTTATTTAATTCAACTGGTTGAATTAAATAAAGTCAACGACAATATAATATATCATACCACGATTCAAATTTACTTAATACTAATTATTGCAAGTGTACTTGGTATTGGAATTGCATATAAACGATTTTGGCTCCAAATCTCAAAAAATACCACACCACACGAAGCAACAGCCAAAATTAATGAACACGAAATGGATGCTGCAATTAACCCCCATGAAGTTCTAAGTGATATCATCAAAATCTCAGCAACTTTTCCCTCTCAAGAATAGTTGTTGATCTGCGGAGGGAGATGTTATATAGCGCTCGGTGTCACAGGCGGAAAATTTATTTAATACTAGCGACCCGCTCGCGGCTTCGCCCGCTTAAACCACAAAATTATTAAATTAACACACTGAATTATGTTCGTGTTTTGATATACCTATAATGTATGTTTGCAGCGCAATGAAGATTTTTAATGACAAATTTATTAAAACTTTAGGTCGCATTTTCGTACCTCCCATAAGAATCTTCACTTGAATTTTTGAAATAAAAACACAACTTATCGATACTTACAATAAAATCCTAACTCATCGGTGGCTGTACATGGAAGATATTACAATTAACATTGTAATAGAACTTGGTCAGTTTGTCTGTTTGTCTGTGAATTTGTTCACGATAATCTCAGAAACGG
>JAATLQ010036601.1:25984-40537 GCA_013421005.1 Heliconius erato x Heliconius himera | reverse complement strand
TTATTTCATATAGTATCTATGTACGCGCGCAAGGAAAACGAGTAAAAAGATTTTTCCCGGGTAAATCAGTAAAATCGATCACTGAAAGTCCAGTAAAAATTAGTTCAGTTATTCTGGATACTAGCTCGGGGAAATAGAAAGACAGAAAGAGATAAAATTATTAATAATGTAGCTGGTTTTGTTTAGTTTTGTTTATTAATATTTTACTATGGTTACGTTTACTTATATTTTTTTTTATTTAAATTAGTTACATATTTCCTAAATATATCTATAAGCATTCGTATTGTTTAAGCGGGCGAAGCCGCGTCCGGGTCCGCTAGTGTTTTAATAAAATTTACTAAAATTTTTAATTTATATATGGAAACGTGTCATCGGTTGATCAGCATGATCGGCATGATCGGTTAATATATCTTTTATTTATTAACTACCTACATAAAATAATTTTATTTAATGATAAACATCCTTACTTTTTATATAATATTATGTATTACAATAGAGAATGAGGCCGGTCGTGGCGCAGCGGCACGAGGTGTGACTGCAAAACCGACTGGTTCTGGGTTCGATTCCCACTCGAGGAGATGAAATATTTACTTAAATTTATATTTCCATTTCTCATCTCTGGTGTCGAGGTTAAGCGCGGCGTTGAGTTCTGCCCCTCAACACGCAA
This sequence comes from Heliconius erato x Heliconius himera, assembly GCA_013421005.1. Taxonomy (NCBI): domain Eukaryota; kingdom Metazoa; phylum Arthropoda; class Insecta; order Lepidoptera; family Nymphalidae; genus Heliconius; species Heliconius erato x Heliconius himera. The sequence continues at coordinate 39,870 of JAATLQ010036601.1, read as the reverse complement.
TGCCTCCAGAATTCGGCAGAAAGTGGGGAACGGAGTGTCTTAACACTAGGTTCCCTCTGCCTACCCTGCTGTGTGCGGGATACAGCGTGAAGCTAATTTAATTTATTTTTTTATGTATTACAATAATTAATTGTTTTTGTTGTCCATACAAGGTGAAAGGAAACGGAAATATAATTTTTAATATATTTACATTTAAATGTATTATTTTCTTAAAATATATGATTTATATTATTTTCTTTCAGATTCGACGAAGGTCAAGACGGGTTTCTGGATCTCACGGAGGTTAAGCGTATGATGGAGCGACTGGGCGCACCGCAAACCCATCTTGGTCTTAAGGCGATGATATCTGAAGTCGATGAAGATGGCGACAACAAAATTAGTTTTCGAGAATTTCTACTTATATACAGGTATAATTTAGCTTGGTTTTTTTGACATAGTGCAATATGTTTTTTTAGCTTCACGATGTATCCCGCACACAGCACCTTAGGAAGAGGGATACTAGTGCTAGGACATTCCGTCCCCCACTTTCCGCCGAGTATTCTGGAGGTATTGCTTGTTGAGTAGCGGAACTCAACGCCGCGCTTTACCCCGACATCAGAGCGAATTCACTCATTTCCTTGAGTGGAATCGAAGCCACAACCTGTCGCGTCATACGCTTGTGTCCTCTCTATGTGCAATATGTATCACACATTTGATAAACATAGTTACTTCATTTTCCGTGCTGCGCGTAGGTATACGTGATTTAAACGACCGTATTCAATGCCACACCTTGAGCTAAAATTATAAGATTGTAATATACATACATATTTATCAAATCGTTTTACCTTTAGAAGGCAGGAAACTACTTTCAAATAAATAAATAATATTTAAACCTAATAGGTACTTAAAGTAAGAAAGAAATAAAATATACAAGCCCAGTCTAGTATGATAATAGAGGCGGAAAGCTTAAGAAGCTTAATACTTAAAATGGAAAACAAGCAGTCCAACGGGAAAACCTTAAAACGACATATATACTATCGTTTCTCTCGACTGGAAACTTGCCTAATAGAAACTTATTGATTTTAATTCAAGCTATGTACGACTGCGTATCAAATATTATATGATGAAGTTACGTATCGTTATTACAAAATAATGTATATTTTTCTTGTTTTTATTTTTACCCCGCACATAGAGGGAACCTGGGAACTTAGTGTTAGGACACACCGTCCCCATTATGACATTTCTATTCCCCACTTCCCTCCCGCCTCGGATTCTCGAAGTATTTCGTGTTAAGTGGCAGAACTCAAGGCGGCGCTTTCCTTTCAAACTAATAAATATTTCAAACCCGAGTGGGAAGCGAACCCACAAACCTCCCTTGTGCCTCTGCGCTACGACGGCCCAATAACATCTTTTTAATGTAAATTCTTTAAATATACTTCCAGAAAAGCTAGAGCAGGGGAACTTGAATCAGATTCTGGATTGGAGGCTTTTGCAAGATTGACAGAAATCAACGTTGATCAAGTTGGTGTAAATGGGGCCAAAAATTTTTTCGAAGCGAAGATTGAAGAACTTGCAAAAACGAATAAATTCCACGATGAAATCATTCAAGAACAAGAAGAAAAACGCCGTGAGGCTGAAGAAAAAGCCATGAGGAAACAAAGGTTCAAAGAAAAATCGGCTATATTTCAACACTAAAGAAATTTAAAAAATGTTGTTATCCGTCTAGTCTGTAAGCTGTTACCATATGGCTTTAGTTATATACATAATTATAAAAAACGAAAATATTTCGTCGCTTTATAAATAGTTCTTTAAAATAATTTCAAATTATATTTTAAGTAAAACTGTTTCAGTTAAAGATAAAAACACTAGGTAATCCATGTTTAATATACTAAATTTTAACCTTCTAGCACAAATTAAGATTTCTGTTTTAGATTTGTAGATTATTTTTTAATGATATATTAAGTATTTTTATGTTTATTATTTTTTTATAAATATATTTGTTGGGATTAAGGTTAAAGGATGCAATGTATGCCTCAAAGTGACAGATGTGCCTAATAGTGAAAAAGAAATAGACTATATAAAATGAATTTGGTCATGTGTTTAGCGGGTTGCATGTGTAACATGTTAGTAAATTTATTTTAGTTGAATGTGATGTTGTTTTAGTTTATAATAATATTAAAAATAAATTGAATACTAAAATGTGTTTTTCATCTTTGTCATCATTATTTAGTACTTAGAAAAGCATTAATTGTCTTTTTCTCAAAAACATTTTATAAGTGCAAAACAATAGATTTACCGATTGGTTGTGGGTTCTATTCCCACTCAAGGAGATGAAATATTTACTTAAATTTATATTTCCATTTCTTCGCTCTGGTGTCGAGGCAAAGCGCGGCGTTGAGTCCTGCTACTTAACATGCAATGCTTTCAGAATTCGGCAGAAAGTAGGGAATGGAGTGTCTTAATTAGATTCCCTCTGCCTACCCTGCTGTATGCGGGATACAGCATGAAGCTGATTTTAATCATGTGTTCCAATGTAAAAGAGCTCAATAAAAATAATATATATTTCTTTAATTTTGCATTAATATAATTTAATTGCTAAAGAATATAAATAAAAACATTGTAAATTTAATTATTTTATTTACCCTCTGGTAAAATAAAGTGAAGAGAGTGAATGAACATAAACAAGTGTTTTAAAAATAGTTTCACTCAGCATACCCTGCCGTATGCGGGATTAAGTGTGAAGCTTAAAAAAAAATTGTTGTTTTAAAAAAAATAAAACAAACTTTTTACTATTTTCATAAAATGTAATAAATATTATAAATTAAACAATAAATTAGCTACTGGGAATCATCCATACTATTTCTAAAAGTATCATGCTGTTCATAAGACAGATGTTGATCAGACTGATTGACGATATCTAACTGTGTCCTTGTCACTGGGGGCAAATTTGTTAAATCCATTTGATGTATATCAGCTAAACTTGCAAACAGCTTTGCATTCTGGAAATATGTTAAAAACAATGTCAAATACATTACTAAATAACAAGAAAAAGAAATTGTGGCCCTTGGTGCAAGAGCAGCCTCTAATTGTAAATGTGATAGTTGTGTGTTCCATTTCCACTCAGGTCAGTGACAAGAAAAAATGGGACATCGCGGGCCCACTACTCAACAAAGTGTCTAATCAGTAGGTTCCCTCTTTCTTCTCTGCTATATGCTAAATGTTGTTAAAAAGAATAAGAAAAAAATCTCATTTCGTTTGAATGTAAAAAATACCTCTTTTATATTTGCATCCAATATATTTCCAGGAGCAGTAAGCTCTTTAATTTTTTTTACTTCTATTGATCTGAAATCAAGATAAAATAGCAAATAACACAATAATTATATTGTAGACTCAATTATTTTTCTTTCAAATAATATTAAGTAAACATAGAGAGTATTATAAGCAAAAGTGTCATTATATGTGTAGGGGTTATAGTATAGCAATTTAATAAAACATACATAGCATACTAACATTAATCTTAATAATTGATTTGCAGTTACTAGCTCGTTTTGTAAATCATGCCGCAACTGCTGAATATTTTCTGTAGTTGACATATTAAAAACGTTTAAATTATTTTATAAATGTTTTAATGATTTAAAATTAAAAATAAGTCACATACAACATTTAAACACCACCAACGGTTATTCGCAAAATTTGACATTGACAGAAAATTATTTAATTAAAAAAGACGGATAATTGTAATGTGTTGCTAGACCCCATCTCCTATAACACAGAGCACATATATCCATTACTGTATAATAATCTAGATTATTACTATTTAAGTTTTTTCGTCAAATTGGTAGGGTATATTTTATATCTATTGAAATAAAAAAAAATCAGCTTCAAGCTGTATCTCGCATATAGTGGGGTAGGCAGAGGGAAACTAGTGTTAAGAAACTCCGTCCCACTTTCCGCTGAATTTTTTGAGGCAATGCGTATAAAATAGCGGAACTCAACGTCGGGTTATCGCCCTACTGCCAGAGCCAAGAAATAAAAATATTAATAAATAATCATTCATTCCCTCGAGATTCAATCGACGTGTTATAGTCACACCCTTATGCCTCTGAGCCACTTATATTTATAACATATATTTATTTTTACTACTTATTAGTAGTAAATGATACTGTTTAAGAAGTTTATATTATATAATTATATAAATATATAAAACCCAAGCGCGACGAATGGTGGGATGATGAAGTGCAAGATGCTGTAGAAAGAAAGAAGAAAGCATGGCAAGATTGTAAAGCCTCAGTTAAGGACAAGGTATGAGAGAGATGAAAAAAGAAGGGTATAAGCTGCAAAAGCACCAAACGAAAGTAATGATAAAGATGAAGCGTGAAAAGTCAGAGAATGAAAAAGATGAAAGGTTAACCAACAACTTCAGGGAAAACACGAAACTTTTCTGGCGAGAAGTTAGTGTTCCTCGAGGTTGCTCGCTATCTTGTAGAGTGAAAGGAGTGCTTTCGAAGGACGGTGAAATTCTAACAGAACAATCACCCGTGTTGCAGCGATGGGCGGAATTTTACAAGGAGATGTATGAATGTGATGACGCCTCAGTCTCAAGAAACAGCGAATCGTTAAGTTTTGATGTACTGACTGTGGAATGAGTTGACTGTGAAATGTGAAATTGAGGGTGCAATACGTAGTCTGAAATTTGGTAAGGCAGCGGGAGCAGATGGAGTTGCTTCTGAGATGATCAAATGTGGTGGACCGTCTTGAACTTTTTCTGGTTTTTATCAGATCAGATGATTGGCAAGGTGAAGTCATCGTTCTTTGTATAAAGGCAAAACTTCACAAATTGACTGTGCAAGTCATAGGGCTATCAGTTTGATTAGTAGGTAGTAAAATTTATGCTAAAATATTAGCAAGAAGACTGCAAGAGAGATCCGAAATGCTGTTGTGGCCTTAGACCTGGAAGACGGTGTATGAATCAGATCTTTTACCTCTGAAGGATCACGGAAAAATTCTTAGCCGTTAACCAAAAAGTTTTCTGTGCTTTTGTGGACTTGGAAAAGGCATTTGACAGAATTGGGGGATAGTAATTATGGGAGATACTACTCCGGTACAATATGAGCGGACCCTTGCTGCAGGCTGTAAAGTTTCTTTACAGAGATCACGTCGCTCTGTGTTATTATATATACATGCAATCGGGTGTTAAACAATAATGTGCCATATCAGCTTGGTTGTCCAATTTGTATTTGGATAGCTGTCTCCAAGGAGTGAAACAAAGTAACACAGGAGTGAAAGTAAGTGACTTGAATGTAAATTGCCTGCTGTACGCAAATGATGCAGCGTTAATTGCATTATCAGAATGTCAGATACAGGCATCACTCTGGAAGAAGGATGTAAAAATAATGGCCTAAGCCTAAATGCGAGTAAGACAAAAGTTTTGATATTTGAATGAAATGAAGAAAAGACGGAATGCAAGGTCAATATAAATGGTAAGATATTAGAACAAGTGAATGAAGTAGTATATTTGTTTAAGTATATTCAGTTAAGCTGGAATATACGAGATGGATGCGGAAAGGCGTATTGCTGCTAGTAACAGGGTTAGTGGTGTCTTAGCTGCATTGATGAGACAGCGAAACGTCACCACAGCTGCACTGCTGATTGGCTGTACACCATGCAGTGTTGATACCAACGCTGTTATACGGCAGCAAAACGTGGGATTTACAGGAAAAGAATAAAAGAAAAATGAATGCTGTCTCCACAGCATTGTATGTGTATTTTTTATGTACGTATTTTGAAATTACACTAAATAAATGCTCAGTAGCTCATGTAGTATTTTAAAATTCAGAAAAAAGAAACGTTACGTCGTACTTATTGAAGTATGAATTAATACTAGTTTTTTTTTAATAAAATGTTTATATATACTACTCATAATCTTTACATATAATAAAAATTTTACTGATCGCTGGCTATACATGGAAGATGAATTTGAAAATCCTTTATTAGGGACATTTATTAATGTAATAGCTGCCAAAACAATGATTTTAAAAATTTTTGTTAGCTTTATCGATTTAAATATATTGTACAATTGTATTTTCGCAAGCTTACAATATTTAGTGTTTGTTTTATAAAAAATGTTCATAAATAAAAGAAGTGATACAATTTTAACATATTCGACAACATGGCTACAATTTTTGAATTATTTTTAATAAAATGGCTGAAACTTTAGTTTTCAATTTATTTTAGTCTTTAAAGTGATAATGTTATTAGAAGACGAAATTAAAAAAATAGTGTTAATCTAAGGACATAGCCACAAGTGGGTTAGTGAGCCATAGTATATCATAAAACGCTGTTTCTATTTCATAATAAATTGTTTCTATTTAGACTGGCTGTAGAGTCAATAGATATATAATGTTGTTGTACTTATTTAATTTATTATCAGTTACACTTACTTATGATTGCTTAAAAAATAGTCATTATAATGGAACAAAGCATGTTTATGATTAATCACTAAATAAGAAATTGGTTGTGTATCTATTTACCCCGCAAATTTTATTCACCCCATTTTATAGTAATTATATGTTCGGATACTTTGATCTATATTAATGAAACCATTAATAACTTTTTACTGTAACTTTCGTATTATATAACGTATAAGATATTGAGTATAATAAGACATAACAATGTTAAAAAATCTATGCTTTTATAGGAATGACTTGAAGCGCAATATATGTTCAATTAGTATTAATAATATTTGCAATCATAATTGTCAAATATTGAACTGTCACTTTCCAAGTTTCAGAATTCAGGTTTCCTTTTGCTTTGTTATTGACAGATGCAAAAATGGAGGAAGGCATATCTGTTAAAAACGAAGGAAAAACTATTGATATAAAACAAGAAAAAGACGAAAATGCTGATAACTTTAAATGTGATTTTGAATCTGGTAGTCAAGATAGTAGTAAAAGTGGCAGTGGTGGATACCAACGATGGGCGCCTAATTTAAATGGAATCCGGAAAAGTGCATTTACGCCATATAAATCTGTTCAGTGCACCGCTTTGACTAATTTGCAAAGAGGTGACAATTTTTATCAGTCAATATTATCCTACTTTAATAAGTCTTTATCGATTATCCTTTGTTAGGATTTGAATTAGTTTTGAAGAGTTCAAGGTCGTGCTTTTAGGTAATACGCAGGCGCGAGTCCCCGAATTGCCCCAGCCCGATTGTAGCTTTCACGCGAAGGCTGGTCGCGGAGAAGTAACCCGTGAGGACGTGAAACTGGAGCAGTATGTTGATATCACGGACGAGCATGGACTCACGGCGCTGCATTGGGCAGCTAGTTATGGACAATTAAATAGCTGCCAGGACCTTGTTTGGTAAGAACAGCCTATTCCATTGTTCTTTAAATAGTAGGTCGAGTGGGTGTTTGGTCCTAGACCACTTTAAAATTGATTCTTATTCTTTTGTTTTGTGTATAATAGTAGATTATGGATGTGGTAATATTATATTGTAGATATATTTATATAAAACTTGTACCAAACAAAGAAATATTGTGGGTAAATTATAGATTAAATACTATTTAAATATTATAAATTATTAATATTTCAGGAGTGGTGCCAATGTAAATATTAGAGGTCCTGAAGGTGAGACGGCTCTTCATCTAGCTGCTGCAGGGGGGCACCATGAGGTTGTGAAATTTCTACTGATAGAAGGAGCAGATGCCGATATTCAAGATGATGTAAGTAACTTTATTTTTCCAATTGGTATTGTTTTGAAAAGGTTTTTTAGCTTTATCCATCCCAAAATTTTACAAGGATTTTTAGAGTAATTAGCATCAATACACTTAATCTCTGGCCAAATTCAAAACATTGTGTGTTGAGAAGTGAAGATCAAAAAATCAAAGCCATGGTTTGTATTGCTAGAACAGGGAAATGGAAATAATTATTCCCTCCAATATAAATCAAACCCCACAACTATTGAGTTTACAGTCAGACACATGTCCTGCACATACACTGTGATGGTTTTAAAATATTTATTAATAATTTGCTACACTACCGTATTCTTCTTTATTTCAAGTCTGGCAGTACAGCACTAATGTATGCAGCGGCTGCAGATTTTCCATACACATGCAATGAACTTCTTATCCGAGGGGCTGATTTGACTCTTACTAATGATTTTGAACAAGATGCCTACACTCTGACCACAACCAATAACTGTAAACTGGGTAGGTTAATCTTTTTTATTTATTATCTAATTTTATTTATTTATTTATATATACTTTATTGCACAAATTACAAAAAAGAAAAATGTACAAAAGGTGGGCTAATGCTAAATAGCATTCTCTACCAGCCTCTAATTCATCATTATTTACAAAAAGATGATTATTTTACAATTTTTTTATTGTTTGTTACATCCTTTTTTATTTTCAGCTCAAACTGTGATAGAAAACTTTTTGATTGGCTGCCTCAGCAAGATGTGAAGGATTTACCCCATTCATCTTCAGTTGCTTAGACAACCAACACAATGGATTCATTTGCTACAGCAGTTAATGAAATACAGGGATTTAGTTTATAATAAAAATGTATTTAATATATATTTTAAGTTCAACTTATACAAACATGTGATGTGATGTGACTCAATAGACAGACAATATATAAATTAAACTTAAATGCATTCTTTTATTCCTTTATATCCATATATTAAAAGTAAGACATTTTTCACAACCAGTGATACTAAAATACAAGTTACTTTCAGTCTAGAAAAGCTGTACTTTTCTTATATTGATATATATATTGAATTTATTACAAAAATCTTGTTCAATAAAAAAATGAAAACAAAACATTAACAGAATTATAAAAGAAATAAAATATTGTTCTTGTACATACTAAACTCATGATAATTTTATTATCAAAACAACCTGTATACTTACAAACTATTCAACATATTTTTTTGTGACAACCTTGGCATTTTCAACATATAAAAATATAACTATCCCCTTATATAAAATTTACACCCATTTAATATATAAATATTACACAATAAAAATATTTAATTCATATAATACAAGTACCCTTACCATAAGTTTCTATTAAAGTATATCCACACACCTACAAACTCTTAATGCTACAATACTAAGAACACTTTCTTTTATTTGGCTGAAATAGGAATGTTTTTTAAAAAAAATTTTGTAAATAACAACACCAACATTCATAAAAAATAGTTCAAAATTATTAATTACATTACAATTTTGACTCAGTCAACCAATTAAATGTTTGTGGTTTCCTATTGGCCTGGGGACTTATAGCAATATTGATAATACTCGGTTTATCGGTAACGGTTAATGCAGATTTGATGGCAGCTTCTATTTCCTCAACTGTCCGACAGAAATAGCCGTTTTCTCCAAACATTTCCATCATTTTCTCGTATCTTACTTCCACTGCTAGTGATGTCGGTGGAGTGCTGAAATAATATGTTGTCTTGTTTCAATATTCATAATAAAGTTTTAGTGTATAAAGAGTTTCTTTTATGTTTTTGGGAATGAAGAAAAAAATCTAGTGTTATGAAAATCCATTCTCTACGCAACCTCTAATTTTCGAAACACCGCGTGTTAAGTGGTGGAATTTAAGGCCGCCTTAAGCCACTCAACACGCTATGATTGGAATTAAACGAAAAATGAGGAATAGAATGTTCACACTAGGTTCCCTCTGGCACCTTGCTGCTTTTTTTACAATTCCTTTTTTTCGAAGCAGTAAGTGAAATAAACCCTTCTAGTTAGTAATAAAAAAAACAAGTGTGAGTTAACATACAAAAATATAAACAAAAATCAAATTATATTCTTTATGAAATCAATATAAATAGCAATATAATTTTACCATTGAGCGATGTCGCCCATTTCTTGGATATCTTTCATAGTTTGCTCATCAAACCCACTGTATATACCATTGTTGTTGACTATAACAATTATCACTGGCAGCTTATAGCGGACCATGGTCTCAATTTCCATGCCTGAAATGAAAATCAAATTTAACTATGTAAAATCTTTGCTTCACAGAATACTAAAAATAATAAACAGATAATATATAACTTAATTTGTTTAAATGTAATATTTTCTCCATTAATTTTAAGAGTTAGGGTTAGGGTTAGGCTATTATATATAAATTCATATATTCTTTCTTGTTTTACTCTGTATCAGTGCTAAATACTTTATTCCTATAATAGGTTCTTTGATTTTCACGATTATTACACATTTTTTTAAAAAATATTTTGTTCCTAACTTTCAGCAGCAGCGATTTGTCTTCTTACTAGAGCGAGACAAAATAAATATTTCATTTCTTTGAAGGAAAATCGTACCCACAACTGTAGCGTTTACAGTCAGACGCTGTGCTACTGCGCCACGATGGCCTAACTGATAGAATATTTACATTGGCAAGTAATAATAACATACCTGAAAAACCAAACGCCGAATCGCCTTCTACACATATGACGCGTTTCTCAGGCGCGTGGTCGCGACACCACAGAGCTGCCGCTACCGCGAACCCAGGACCCACCTGTTATATATTAAAAAAAATTAAAATCCATTGACATTAAAATAATGAAGCCGTCATGTCGCGGGGCTTTGAACTATAAAGAATAATTTCATTGCCAATCGTGGCGCAGGGGCACAAAGTGTGACTGTAAAACCGACTGGTTGTGAGTTCGATCCCCACTCAAGGCGATGAAGTGTTTACTTAAATTTATATTTCCATTTCTTCGTGACGTTGATTTCATAATGTTAAAAAAACAAAAGGGTGGAGGCAGACAGTGGAGGTCAAATATTGTAATCAATGCCACGTCTTGTATATTAAAACAGGGAAATATTTAAATATAAAAAATCATAAATGGGAAACGAACATACAACCATCCCTTATAAATGTGGAAACTTTCCAATTTTCTTAATTTCTTTAAAAGCTGCACAATAATTACAAATTATGATCCAATTAAAATGTTTTTTGTTTGTATTATTTACACAAACTCATCCTGTCGTTCAAAAGAGGCAGTCGCTTGGTGGCGCAATGCGGCAGAGTCTGTTCAATAAGTACCGTGAATTATTCACACAAGTGAGAATAGATTTAAATTATTTTAGTTTTTCGCCTTTACCAGACGAAAGTCTCGAACTCTCCAGAATTGCGCCGAGAAAGAGGAAAGGAATGCCTTAACACTAGGTTCCCTTTGTGTACCCTAAAAAAAAATATAGGAATTATATACTTACACCCATAGTACCAAAGGTGCCAGCATCCAACCTATGCCGGGGCTTGTTGTTGAGGAGCATGCCTCTCCCTATGTCCATGGTGTTGGCGCCTTCGCTCACTATGAGCGAGTCTTTTGGAATACTCGCTTGAACTGCTTTGAATACTGCGTAGTAGTTTAACGGTACTGAGGTGTTATTCGCTTGTGACTGGAAAATAAAGAATTACTTAAAAAATTTTAGCTTCAGGCTCTGAGTAGATTGGACCTAGACCTTTCCGCCGTATTCTTGAGTTCTTGAGTCCGAGGGGAATTGAGTGACGGGACCTAACGATTTATTTTGAATTTTCAAATTATGTTTCATATTTTTCAACAATAAAGTAAACTAGTATTTTTTGTAATAATATATTTATTGTAATAACAACGACTTCGACGCATTGGTAAGTAATTTACTTACATAACATTTAATTAGTCTGAATTTGTACAGTACGTTCGACGAGTCGTGACCGCCCTGAAGCTAGCTGTAGCTGTATATGATATGGTAGTATACTTACTTTTAATCAAAACTAGTGGTTTTCTCAGAGAACAATGTACTAAAGTTCAGAAAATCTAACATCATGGCATCATATTATGTGGTGTTTTGAAGGCCAAATGAGTTTACCGATTTTGATGATTGTTACGTCAATTCGTGTTAACCTTACCACAAAAGACTTAAAAATATTAAAAACTAACAACGGTCAGACGCCATGTTGCCAAAAAAATAAATAATTGGCGAACTATCAAGTATGGTGTGCTGTTGAAAAAGCATTCAAAAATGATTTTTAGGTACTTTTCATTATTTTTCAACTTATTACTATTTATAAAATACTAAGTCATTGTTTTTTTTTAACTTTTTATACAGTTGAAATATATATATTTTTAATTATTATTATAAAATATATATAAGTATATTTTATAAAAATAATAATAATATATATTATTCTTATTATATAATATTATTCTACTAATTAATACATATAAGTATATTTAAAATAATATCAATACTTGTTTTTTGTTTATCTTTTTTATTCGAAATATTAATTTCAAATAATTCCTGCAGATTTCAAGTCACCTTGTTAATTTGAATTATTAATTCTGTTAAATAGAAGAGAAATAAATTGATGTTCGTTCATTGTTTGGTGCTAACTTAAACTTACTTTATATCTAAGTTTCGATGAATTCTGGGGTAAGGATTCCTCTATTATATTTTTTTTATTACAATAAAAAAAAGCTACAATAAATAATTAATTACCGCGACAAATTCTGTGTTTTTCTTCTGCTTCTCCTTCAATGATTGCCACCAAGCGCTGTTAGTTGGCAAAGAGTATTTCTTTTGCGAGAGCTTCTGCGTAAGCGCTTGAACAAACGGATTTATATCGGAATGTACAGCTACTTCGGATTTAACACTGTTGTGAAATTCTTCGGGTGTTATGTCCACCTGAAATAGGATATTTGTGTAGAGCGGATGGCAATAACATGATTATATTGAGATTTAATTTATTTAACATCACGCTGTAGGCCGAGGGAACCTAGTGTTAAAACAATGTGTGACAAGACTTAATGCTCCATTTTTTAATTGTAGTACCAGAGTGAGATAATAAAGAATGATTAATTCTAACTAATTCTAATTAAGATCGGTTTATTTGAACCCGCTCCTCGCCTCCTGGAAACCGACCAGGTCCGTTTCCAGGAGGCGCGGGTTCGAGTTTCGCAACGTTAAAATTTTTGTACGTTTTCTAAATAAGTATTTTTCTTTCCTAGGTGTGGAATAATACTTTAAAAATTTTAAAAATGATTAATTCTTTTCTCCAAGTTGGAATCAAACCCACAATCATCGTATTTACAGTTAAACACTGTGCCGCTGTCGTCTTATGTAATTCATATTATTTTTCATTAACAATTTTATACATTTACACAATTAGTACAGCAACCAAACATATAAGTTTTCATTATATAACAGTAGTTTAAGAAATATATTGGAAATGGTGATAGTTGGTGGTATCAATTTTACCATTAAGTAACGAATATGTTCTTACTTCAAAACAATAGTTAATGTAAGAAACAGTTTTCCAGAATATTGGCAAATTTTCAATTAGTATTTACAATTACAACTTACCAACAATATAAATTAAAAGTTACCTGTATAATTTTGACATTGGGTGCGTATCGCGGTGCTTGTCCGAAGTGCAGCATCCAGTTCATCCGGGCGCCGAGCAGCAGGACGACGTCGGCTTGCAGCAGCGCCTGCGTGCGCGCCGTCGACACGCACTGCGGGGACGCGTCCGGCACCACGCCCTTACCTGGAACGGCACACCACTCGTTAGGAACGCCACACTGCAGTGCAGGTCACGGTTCGTTCTTCGTCCGCTCCAATATCATTTTATATTAAATATTGTTATATGCGTTTAATTGACTGAAATGAATTGAGGCCGGTCGTGGCGCAGCGGCACGAGGTGTGACTGCAAAACCGACTGGTTCTGGGTTCGATTCCCACTCGAGGAGATGAAATATTTACTTAAATTTATATTTCCATTTCTTCGCTCTGGTGTCGAGGTTAAGCGCGGCGTTGAGTTCTGCCCCTCAACACGCAATGCCTCCAGAATTCGGCAGAAAGTGGGGAACGGAGTGTCTTAACACTAGGTTCCCTCTGCCTACCCTG
>JAATLQ010036601.1:0-25884 GCA_013421005.1 Heliconius erato x Heliconius himera | reverse complement strand
AATTTTTTAGACTGAAATGGGATCGAGAACGTGACCAACACTATAAATGTAGATCTAACCTAAAAGGCTTCACTTTACTTACTATATATAAATAACCATAAATGTAATAATAACCTCACACTGTAGCTAACTTAGTAGTATTGGGATACTGTGTTCTTCCACGCACCGCCCCAATTTTGAGACATTGTCTTGTTACCAAAGCAGGGAAATAACTGTAATAACAAATTCATTTCCTCAAGTGGGATCGAACCCACAGTCTCGTTTACAGTCAGAAGCTCCACCACTGCGCCACGATAGCCTAATGTTATTATTTTATATTCATATCAATATACATACATATAATATACTTATGTACCTAAGAAGAATATATTGTTCAATAAAACATACCCATAGGCGTTGGTAAAAATGGAACTTTGGTGTTTTCCACAAGTTTCCCAATAGAATCTTCAGCTTTTGCGAAAGCTGCTCCTTTGCCGACGATAATTAGAGGTCTTTCAGCCTTCGATATGAGATCTGCCGTCTGTTCCACGAGGGCGGGGTCGGGGTGCGCCAGCCTCACTGGTCCAGCCGAGTAGTAGTCTAAGGGAACTTTATCTTCATCTGCTTCAGCCTATTGTTTGGGTTTAAAATTAATGTTTTTTATTTATTTTTATATTTTTCTTAAAAGTACTGTAATTGTTATCATTATACATTATATTTTTTACTTATTTTTATATTTTTCTTAAAAGTACTGTAATTGTTAACATTATACTACATATTCAAGTGCTTGAGTACTAAGTTTGGAATTTATAATTGACAAGCGACCGCTTGAACTGTAATTATTTATTTACTAATCTGTATTACTTTCGTTTTCTAATAAAAATATTAATTTAAAAACAATGTCTATACCTATATTGAAAGGTAAAGTTTTAGCCATTTTAATGAAATGATCAAACGATATTTTATGAAACCACATATTTTAAAATGATAAAATAGCTTTTGTATTTATGAACTGAGCGATTGGCAAACTCTAAATGTTAAGCGAAGCTTGAAAGTGCTGAAGCCAAAATACAATAGTGAAAACTGCAATTAAATACACAGATAAACAGACAAAAAAAATGAAATCATTGTTTCTATTACTTTATTAAATTCTACCAGTAACATTTTTTCTTATATATCTTCCATGTTTAGACACCGAACCGATAATATTTTATTACCAGTATAAATAAATGTCAATATCTATGTTAATTTCGTAAAAACAAAAGGTCATATTAGTAAATATAATACGGTCGAAGGAATTGCTCTAAATTTAAGCGTTCCGAACATTGATAATTTAGGAAGGAAGACAATTACAATTAGAAAAATATTAAAATCAAACCTATCCACAGCTAATTTTAACGCGGTCACGACTTGTACTTGTACACTTTAGGGTGAGAATTACTTAAAAAATACAAGTTGGGATTGTGAAGTTAAAAATATCTCGTCTAAGTAAAATATGTAGATTTAGTAATTTATTCACGTCTATTAATAAAACAATTATACTTATTATGACTTTAAAAAATCGAAAAAAAAGAAAGCGCATAACAAACCATTATACATAAAATCAAAAGATAACATAAAAAGATATAAAAAGATTACGGTGAGAAGAGTGGCGGGCATGTCCAGGTAGGACACGCCGGGCCGCCCCGCCGCCGCGTAGCGCACCGCCTTCTCCACGTGCAGCGGGACGAGGCGCGGCGAGGGCGGCCGCGCCGCGTACTTGCAGTACAGGCGGCTGGACTCCACCTGTGGCCGGTGAACATGTCTCTTTATTTATAATACATAAATGTATAGTTAATTATGAATAAATTAGAATAGAAAAAATCTTTTTCACGCTGTATTCTGCACACAGCAGGATAGGCAGAAGGAGCCAAGTGTTAAGACACTCCATTTCCCAATAACTGCCGTATTTTGGGAGGCATTGTGTGTTGAATGGTGGAACTCAATGCTGCGCTTCGACTCGACACCAGAGCGGAAAAATGGAAATTACATATATTTTAAATAAATATATCATTTCCTCGAGTAAGGATTGGACCCGCAACCAATCGCGTTTTTTAAACATTTTTTAAGGTATTATTCCACACTTAGGAAAGAAAAATACTTATTTACAAAACTGGTCGGTTTCCAGGAGGCGCGGGTTCGAGTCCCGCTACGTTCAAACGTTTTCTAAATAAGTATTTTAATGAGCTTGATTGAACATTATATTTGTTACTTCACATTTCATTTTGAGGAATATTTTATAGTTCCTACAATATACAACAAGGATAAGAAAATAATATTATAATCTTATTCCTAATTCCTGGAAATTACCAGATTGAATTCACACTCATAGCTTGTGACAGCTGCTCTACTGTGCCACGATGGCACAAAATACATCAGCCCAATTAAATTAAATTCAGTATTGGGTATACATTACCCAAAATTTCTAAACAGACGAAAGCAGAGAGCAAAGTGACTTATCTCACAAGGTTGATTTTGCCGATTGGCAAAACTTACACGATATAAAAACAACATTGGTTTTTACATTAATAAAATATAACATCGCTCAATATCATTTCGTCATTCATAATAACGTAATCAGGCCTAATATCAAAAACGTTTTTATATAAGATATAAGCATTAATTCATACACTATCTAATCTTACCAACACGAACATCAATTTATTTTATTATAAGCAATAAGTACTTATATATTTTAACGTGCAATTGTAGGATTACCGCAGGTTAGGCAGAGGGAACCTAGTGTTCAGGCACTCGGTTTCCGACTCACCGCCAAATTGTTGAGAGATTACGTGTATCCTCCCTCTTGTTACCAAAACGAGGAAATAAAAATAATTATTTCTTGTGAGCGGAAATAGAAGCCACGACTGTCGCGTTTACTCCGGACGCTGGGCTGCTGCGCCATGACAACCTCGACAACGCATGCCTAAATTAGTTTTAAAAGATATTTTAATGTGAATTTAATATTAAATAATTATAATATACAAGACACTTAATTTATCATCAACAATAGTTTTAGATAAACTAATCCAAAACATGTGTTACATTTTATACTCAATTAAAGGCGAGATGCATGCAACGCATAGTATAAACGATTCAAAGTATTATTGTTTTTAATACAATATCGGATTTAAACCTATGACCATGAGAGCAAAAACAGTTTATGAGGAAGTGCATTAAAAGCACTTTTATTACTTTGAGCCGTTTCTTATGTTGACATGGACATTTATTTATTATTTTTTTTACAATTTATTAATAACAGTTGCACGCTGTGAATAAACTTATTTATATTGTTTCTGTTCATAAAATTCACATACATATAACAACATTATGATTTAAAAGTTTAAGCAGAATTAACTATACTGTTAATTAACTAAAAATTAAAGTCTTAATAATGTTTTTATATTTTTTAAAGTATATATTTGTCCAAAATTATTTAACGGTAATTTAATATTTATATAGTTTTTTTTTAGCTTCATGCCTTTTCTCGCAGGTAGTTGGATAGGCAGAGAAAAAATAGTGTTTAGAAACTCTTTTTCCTACTTACCGCAGAATTATCGTTGAGTGGCGTAACTCAACGCCACGCATTGTCTTGTTACAAGAGCGAGAAAATGAAAATATTAAATAATTCACTCCCCTGAGAGGGAATCGACTCCATCGCGGTCTCCCACGCTGTGGCACTGCGCCACTACTGACCTGATGACGATGCGTTCATTATATAAAAATTTACAATATATATATATATATATATATATATATATATATATATATATATATATATATATTAACAACTTAAGTGATGTTTGTTGATTATTCGTAAAATATATATTTTTTAAATTATTCTTACATTACTATAATTATCATAATGCCAATATGTCAGCATAAATATCATAAATTAAAGAAAATAATTTAGGTAATAATGTAATATTTATATATTAAATACCTGGAGCCATTCTTGAAAACCCCCAATCCCCTCGTGATCCTCTGGACAAGAACCCGCAATCACCAAAAGTGGCCAACAATTGACTTGAGCATTTGCCATACCACCGATACAATGTAAAAGACCCGGACCAGATACAACTAAGCATATACCTGGCTTACCTAAAAAAACCCCTAAATATTAAAATTGTGTAAACTGAATATGAATATTTATTTAAAGCTCGTATTTATAAATCTCAAGTCTAAGATCGATCTTGAGATGCCGTTTCCGTTCATAGATATACAATTTAAGTATTTCTTTACGCCAAGTGTATTTAAGAAAAAATAATATTTTTTATAGTATGTTTAAAAAGAAATGGAAAGTTGGAAAAATTGGGTTTTGATAACATGTTAATATAATAAGTATATGGACTTGAAAAAACACGGTTATGTTGCAATCACAGAGAAAGCTGCATTAAAATCGGTTAAGCCGTTTTGGTTATAAAGCAGACTGGGCAAAAATGATCATCAATCACTTGAATGAATCATCAATCATTTTATTAATTCTCTGCATAAAATGCTGCACATTGACATTGTCAGTGATGGGCTGGTGGAACGCATTTAATAAAGCAGCTCCTATCCTAATCTTGAAGGATATGTTCCATTGCAAAATTAAAGTATTCTTGCCGAAAGAGCCTATATTCTTTTTTAACATTTTTAAAGTGGTTACCACACTTAGGAAAAAAAATACTTATTTAGAAATATATATTATAAACAAGTCTATTTTCTTATTATTTGCCCGCATATTGGACGTGTAAGCAAGAGGACGCCGACGAAACGAACGAACGACAAACGCCACTAAATACAAAAATTGCCACAGTTGATGCATCGAAAGCAGCGTGATGCGTATGTATGTATACATTTATAGAAAATATACAACATTATTGATATGGCAAATTAATAATTCATATCAATTTGTTATTTTCAGCAATATGGTAAGGCACATGTTCTTTTTCTAATTAAATTAATTCATTTTAGAATTTAAATATTTCGAAACTACCAGGTCCAACTTTCATTAAATAATATTTGTGCTTAGGTTTTTTATAGAACGACATCTACGAAATAAATATTAATTCATAGACCAATTTCGCCCAGTCTCCCGATTTTACTATAAGTAAAGATTGTTAAATATGATTTATTTGCGACTAGGCCTTTGTGACTTGTTTATAAACGTGACGGTTGTGGATTCAATTGCCACTTAAAGGATTGCATTAGTTTTATTTATTAAATTTAGACAATGTGCGGCGTTTAGTTCCGCCACACGCAAGTCTCGAAAATTTAGCTAGGTTTCCTCTGTCTACCCTGCTATGTAGGATAAAGCGTGACTCTAAAAAAAGAAAATATTTTTTTGGGAGTCAGTACATAGTCAAAATTTAAATTTTAATAACTTAGGTTCACGCTGTATCCCGCACACAGCAGGGTAGGCAGAGGGAACCTAGTGTTAAAACACTCCGTTCCCTCACTTTCTGCCGAATTTTGGAGGCATTGCGTGTTGAGTGGCAGAACTCAACGCCGCGCTTTACCTCCACACCAGAGCGAAGAAATGGAAATATAAATTTAAGTAAATATTTCATCTCCTCGAGTGGGGATCGAACACACAACCAGTCGGTTTTACAGTCACACTTCGTGCCGCTGCGCCACGACTGGCCTCTTTTAATAACTCCTTTAATATAATAACTAAAAAGTTATTTCTGAAAGATATAATGATTATCATGCCATTATTTATATTTATTATGCTATGCCATTATTTAAATTAACTTGCCTATTTATAATGCCATACAATAATAGCATTGAGTTTTTTTATAACATTATTGCAATAAAGTTTTTATTGCAATTTTTTACATTTATATATATACATATAATCATAATTTAAAGCTGCTAACTTTTTTTGCATTAACTTTTACCATGTAAGGAGATGAATTTAGACTCGAAATAATGAAAGGTTAAATATACTAAAAATCTTGCCTTTTATGCTAGATGTTAAAAAAAATTCAGCGCCATACATTTACTGCACAGCAGACACACAGAGAGTACTAACAAAAAATGATGACTTTGAGACATTACTAGGCAAACTAAAAGCCAGGCTTCATTTACCCAGAGATGGGAATAAAAGCAATTTAAATAATAATTATTCCTCTAAGTAGAGATTAAGCCCACATTTGTTGCTCTGTCACATTCCACCACCGTGGTGTCAATCCTTTGTGATACAAGTACTTTGCATTATATAGAAAATAATATAAGTTCTATTAATTACAATAATAAGCTCCAAAATAGAATTACAAAAAAACATAAAATATGTTTCTTTGTAATTCTATTTTGGAGCTTCTCATTTAAAAAATAATGTGGAAGGATACATTTTTTATATATTTAACATTTTTGTAATAATATTATCATTAATGAATTTTGTAATAAATATAGTAATATATCAAGATATTAATGATCTAATATAAATGTTTTAACAGATTATGTGTATAATCTACACTCGAGTAGAAGATAAAAAAATGATGTTCTTATAATTAAAGTAGTAATATATTTTTAATATTTTAATTAGTATAAACATTTTATTTACCTGTTAAGTATCCAATAGCTTGTGCAGCATAGCATGCTGCTTGCTCATTTCTCATTCCTATATATTTTATACCAGCGGCTTGAAATGCAAGTGATGTTTCAATAACAGGAATCCCAACAATTCCAAATGCATATTCAACACCCTATATTTAATAATTATCGTTTAGTTAAATATTTTATAGAAATATATTATGTTAATTATTATAATTATAATTACTTTCGAAAAAATGTAGTGTAAAACATATTTTTAAATTTTCAATATAATTCAGTTTATAAAATATAATTTATTAATTACGTATTCTATATGAAATACATTTTCTATATGAAAAAGCAAATAGATATAAAAAAAATATTCAATTAATATTCAAAATACACAATATACATATGTTAAAAATCGGAAAAAAATTATATGACATGAAGGTTTTATTGCGCAAAATCGCAAAGTTCATTTTCATACACTAACGTGTCTTACACTACAAAATAAAAGATTTCAAATGTTAAATAAGTTTTGTCCCCTTCCGGATTTTTTCATAGAGAAAGTATTGAAAAAAGTATACCTGCTTTTTTAAGCTTTCGGCTAGTATATTGTTACCGTCGATCCCCATAGCTAGTTTCAGAGCTTGCGAAACGTGAAAAGATCTTCGATGCACTGAACGGAATTGTGATACAAATCGTCCTAAAAACATTTTACCCGTAAATACAGTATAACAGTGGTGGTAGAAATAAATAACATAGTGTACTTTTACAATTTATAATCCCCTCTACAATAATGTGGAACTTACTGATAATCAGCAAAATGGTGGTAAAACTTGTAGGGCGCAAATTTTTTATGTTTATCTTGAAAGTAATAAAATTCTTGGGTAAGTAGATAAAAACATTACTTTCAATAAAAATAAACAACGTGTGTTGTCAAAGTATAATCTTACACTGTCTTTGATTTTTCTATTATATCTAAAGAAATAAAAATAGATTGAACTTCGGACAGATAATTTTCATAATTTAAATGATATTCTTTTATAAGTAGATATAGATATATATTACGCTTATTATAGTTATATATCTTCATATATATTTTATTTTTGCTATTGTCATCAAGTACAATTGTATAGTATTGCCAAGTCTTCCAATAAAAAGACAAATTATCAATATTGCGAATAATATATAAAAGAAAAAAACATATTTTGAGCTAACTTTAAGATTAACAGATCATGATTAATGTTTACAAGCAGTAAGATTTATGTAGTATGAGGTTATTTTCACGTGGTTAGATTATTATCATAAATAAAAATATTTTCGTTGTTGAGATGCCTAGGAATTTGGTGTACGGACAATGAACTATTTGTTTTATAAAATATCATCTTTAAATTATATTAGAATAATATAAACATATTACCTTTTTAGTATCGACCATATAATATTATTAGACTATTAGATTAATATTAATAAAAATTAAAAGGACTTCCTAAACTAGCAATAAATAGAATGAAAAGTCTTCTGTTTTACATGGCAACATCCTTACTGTACTCAGCCACATACACTATGTATGGTAGATGTCACTTTATGCCAACAGTAATTTTACTGTCAATTTCAAAAAATATAGATTAGATGGCGCCACTAGATATTCATGTTTTTATAATTTGAAACTTTATAAATAAACTGAGGTAGGTACCTATCTTATATTAAAGAATTTATTCTTTATTTATAATAAGTGAAATTTAATGTTTCTTGTTTTCTATTTAATATCTACATAGAATATTATTCATTCTTCATCAAACATAATAACTATACAAATACCTATTTTAAATACGTATACTTTATATATATAATATGAATTAAAAGTAATTTTAAAAAACAAAAACCCCGACTGCGTAAAACTAAAAAGAAAAAAACAAGCCTAATATGGATACTTGGGAATGGTAGCAATCATTAATCATAGCCTACAAAAACAAACAAAAACTCCGACTGCTAAAAAGAAGTAAATAAGTCTAATAGTTTATTGGGATTAACAGTCGGTCGGTCCCGACTTACTCCTAATAAACTATTGGACTTATTTTTTTCTATTATCTATATTTAAAAAAAATGTCATTGTATTATTTTTGTTAGTATTACGGTAATGATAATCATGATTTTCATACCCATATTGTATTATTCAAAAAAAAAATTTTTTCCACTACGTACCATGGCGCTGAACAGCCGCCATATTTGATTTTTTTAACGTCATCTATCTAAGAACACTTCGTCTACTAAGACCTGACTAACGATACTTTAATTATTTAAATCTGTTTAGTGGTTCTGGAGATAAGAGACAATAAAGAATATTACATACATAAAAGACACGCGCGAAAAGGGATCCTCCCTTAGCAGTCGGGAATTAAAATATTTGAAATTTTTAAAATAACTCCCTTCATCTAAGTCACGAATGTTAAAGATTTATACGTAGTTTATTTATGAATGTTATAGATTTATACGTAGTAGATTTATTTCTTATACAATACTTTATTTTCAATAGATCCTGACGTCGCTATAAATCATGTTATACTTACTTAATAAACTATTATTTTATGTAACGTAACATGCTATTATATACATTATTTACGGTATAATATTGTTTCTAGTTAATATTGTATGCATAACAAACTTTATTCTTAAACCTACCTAGTCCCATACTAGATGAAATATTTATCATTCCGTGATTTTCTTCTCTTATTCGTGCACAGAAGGAGGATTTTTATTAATATCCTATCGTTTGCGTAAAAGCGTTAGACTCACAACGTGAAAAATCTTGAACAACCTAAATCACGTCCGGCCGTTTCACGTTTTTAGGATTTTTATTTTCGACCACCACCACTTGAATTTATTATATTAAGGTGAAAACTTATATTTGAAATAAGCAGGTTAGTAGCCTACCCACTTAAAATATATGTTAGTTAGCTATCTCTCATTTCTGCTTATAAAAACTGCTTATAATTGCAAGTTGGCACCATGCGCTGTAAGTGGAAAAGTTATCTTTTCATCTGTTTACTGTGATCGTATTGAGTTTAAATTCTTCACAGAAAGACCTTATATTAAAAGGCGGCAAATCTTTTACGGAGCTTAATACCCCCTGCCCGTTATTCATGATCTATATCAATTCATCTTTACATTTTGCAGTATTTCACAATAATATAAAAAATAATATCGGTTTTAGCGGCTAAGAATAACTAGCGGTAAGTCAGTCCGCTTTTCTCTATCTAAATATTTGGTCCTCACATATGACATTGGCGTTTTGTCGTACTGGCCACTTTAAACACAGATTTCTCCTCTTTGGTTAGGAATTCCAAATTCAAAATTATATAGTTATTTACACGTGTATTGACGTGTCTTAAACGTCATTCATTTGTTTTTTCTTCTGTTTTTTTTTTCTGTTTGCATCACACAGCTTACCAAATGGAAAACTTGAAATATCTCAATGAATTATTTTAAAATTATATATATATATAATAAAGCAAGCCGGACATGTTAAAATAACACGGAATTCGCGAATAGGCGACGTATTCTCGTTCTGACAAGGTACTCGATAATTTCGCACTCAAAACACCGCATACGTGCAGAATACCTCTAGGCTGTAGCGTTTGAGTCTACTTACTTGTTATTGTTGTTAGCTCATACGTTACTTGGATACTGCGCCCGCGACAGCACTCGGTCCGGAACGCTTCGCGCGGTTGACAGGCCTAGCTAAAATGTTCACTATGAATTGATTTAGTCTATTTTGGCTGACTTTTTTTATGTGTTTTACCAATTTTATTTAATTAATAAATTTTATAATAATGGCTGTGATCGGTTTAAAGATTTTCGGTAAGTGATGTTTGGTTTTTATTAATAATTTACCCTTATTTGTAATTTATCAAAATTTTAGTGTTTTTAAATCAAAGAATTAGTTTATTTTTATTGATTAAAAAAACACAGTATGCTCAAGCTCTAACTACTCCTAGTTATTTTGACCGGTTTTGAACCTACTATTTTTACTGAGGTTAAAGCACTATGCTCTCATAACTAGTGTAGCAGTAACTTATGATTGTATTTTAGTCTGTAAGTAACCCTTATAAATATATAAAATAACATCTTATATAAAATATTTAAATTATATCGCAAGTAAATGTAGTTTTATCCTCATTGGGAATAGAAAGTTTCTATCTATTACGCAAAATCGTTAGGAAAATTATAAGTTTTACATTAAGCAATCCGGGTTGAATAAGCTACATATATAAGTATAAAAAATATATATTTTTAACAGAGTATTTTACTGACAATAAATGATAATAATATTAAAAAAGACAAGGTGCAGGTCTAAGGCTTTAATTTTTGTGATTTTTAAATAAGGCAATAAGTTGTTGTAAGTTTTTAAATTCAGCCTTCCGTAGGAAAAATATAATACATGTTATTCGTTAATAAATAAATTTCAATTTTAAGTTAATAAAATTAAATCAACGAAAAAATAAAACTATTACAATTGTCGGTAACTATAAATGAGTTTTTTTATGTAGTATACACAATAAGGAGTCGCATGTACACATATTTTCACAGCATCTATCAAAGCTTGACATAGGTTAATAAAAGATACTCAGAAATAAAGACGAAAAGCCACGAAAGCGTCTTAATGGGAACGGACTAACTTCAGTACAGGTTCCCAGGTTTCCCCAGTCTACCCTGCTATGTAAATTGCACCTCATTTCCGACTATAACTAATTAGTTACACATTTTAAAGAGTGTTGAATTATACGGGTGAAGAAATATTTTTTCCCATCAGTTATAAGTAAATATTCATAGAACATTCCTCAATAATTTCTGGCTGGCAAACTGATTTTGCGGTGACAGTAAATTAGACAAAAGGGATATGTAATTCACTTATAGAATAGTTAGTTCTTCGCTTAGTAAATACATTTTTTTGGATACATTAATCACATTTTGCGATAAGTTAATAGAAACTAGTACAAAAAATACTTATTTCAAGATTTTCCTTCCGAATAGAAGCATCATATGAGAGTTTTAAACGTCAATATTTATTTACCGCGTGATTCACATTACACGTAAACTTAATAAAATAGTTATGTTCGTTGGCGTAACCATTAAGTTTTACCACAAAATTAAAATTATTATGTCATTTGGTAAATGATTTAGATATTTACTAGAAATTATTTATTTACAGCTTAAAAATGTTTCTTTTAAATTATTCTTGTTAAATTCTATTATATTATGTTCTATTAATATATTATATTCATGTAAGTGGTCCTGCGCCATGAGCGCAGGACCACAAGCGTGTGACTATAAACGCGACAGGTTGTGGGTTCAATTCCCATTCAAGAAAATGAAATATTGAATATTTTCATTTCTTTGCTCTGGTGACTGGTGTGGAGGCGAAGCGCGGCGTTGAGTTCCGCGATTCAACACGCGACGCCTCCAGAATTCAATTCAACTTACTCTGATATATAAACTGATAATAATAGTGTAGATATAATTAACTTACTTTAAGAAAATATACCTACTACATATTATTTAATGTATTTTGTGAATACAGAAGAATATTTTACCTTTTTACATATACTTTTTCCTGGTAATCTCTCTATTTATTAAACGCAAATTATATGTTAAAAAGGATAAAATTGTGTATAATAACTATGACGCGACTTATCTAATACGTACGTATTTTCCAATAAGATTTTTAAATTACCTATATTTTTAATATAATTTCCTCAATATTTCCATATGTTATATTTGCAAATTATAATATATAAATTTATAAATATAAATAGACGTCTGCAAGTGCAAATATTATATATATTCCTAAAACAAGGTAATCTTGTATCTTAAAAAGCGGCCTTCATTTTATTCTTGATAACTTAATTCATATCTGTGGAGCATTTAATGTCAATTTAAAACATAATAAAAAAAACCAAAAATAATTTCTTTTTTTGTCATAATATCTACTTTATAAGAAAAAAGACCATATAACCAAATTAAAAATGCTGTTTAATGTATAATTAGTTTCATTCTAACCTTATACAAAATTAAAGCGCCTATAAAAATGCGATTCTCGGTGAGAGATTAGATTTACATATATTACAAAAGACGTGTATGCATTACAAAGTACGGAACCACAATATTGTGGAACTCTTATCCGAACGACGATAAAAAAAATATTTAAGTTTTTGGTATACCTAATATTAGACTCTAGAGCAGTGGTTCCCAACCAGTGGTCCGCGGACCACCAGTGATCCGTAGAAGCATAAATATGGTCCGTGAACGATTTTAATTTTATGACTGGGGATGGTGAGGCGAAGTTTCTGTTTAATTATAACAGTGAATTTTTATTATACCTACATGCAAAGTGGTCCATGCTATCAAGAATGATATAAAAGTGGTCCTTGATCAAGAAAAGGTTGGGAACACCTGCTCTAGAGCAATTTGTTATATGGAATGTATACACATTGAGACATTTTTTTAGAAATCTGCGTAATTTCTAAAATTCTTGTTTATCCGCATTAAAAACAAGGTTGCCGTTAAGTTTCGGAATTTGCGTTAAATGCAAATGACTGACGAACAGGACAATCCACGACATTAAGGCCTAAGATATGTAATTTATGAAAGAAAACGACATCTCAAGATCGATCTCAGACGTGAGGGAAGATACCTTCAGACTAAGATTCGGCACCTTGAGTACGTGACCCAGGTTTAGATCGTGAATATTTTATTATTTTATTGTATACATTATATTAACCTGGGTTTGCTTACGGCAATATCGTGTCCAAATTGCTCTTCCAGGAAAAAATAATATTTGCCATTTATTTTTGATTATTTATGTTGCTTTATATAAATGGAGTAAGTATTTAGTTACATAATTTTTTGATTTGGTTTTTTCCTTGCCTTGCTTTTTTTATATGTATTTTTTTTGTTTCGTTGATTTATAAGGATGTCGATATTATAATTAAATAAGTTTATTATGAAAATATTAGCGATATTGTTTAAAAATTTTGCGCACGGCGTCCGCGACATGATACTTTTACTTACGTTTGACTCGATGTTTTGAATAACAATTGATTGCTGTGTTCAGAGGGGTAGAACAATGTGGTCTGTCGAAATATTATGAGATATCGTCGTTTACGAGTACATATGGGAAAACGACCTATTTAAATAACCTAGTTAAAGTCCGTCGATAAGTCACAGTATTTTTTTTATAAATTAAATTAAAGCAGCTTCACGCTGTATCCCGCACACAGCAGGGTAGGCAGAGGGAACCTAGTGTTAAGACACTCGGTTCCCCACTTTCTGCCGAATTCTGGAGGCATTGCGTGTTGAGTGGCAGAAATGGAAATATAAATTTAAGTAAATATTTCATGTCTTCGGGTGGAGATCGAACCCACAACCAGTCGGTTTTAGAGTCACACTTTACGCCCCTGCGCTACGACTGGCATCTGGTATTTTTTTTATTACGGTTCTTTTGTTATTTACATATTGGTTTATTTATCAATGTTTTTAATAATAATTATTATTGTCTGATTTTGATCAAGAATGTATTACTTTAAGTATGTCAGAATTATTAACTTATATTAACACTTAAGCTTTACCTTAAACTTAATACTTATGAGCTTACAATCCGAAGCCAATTTTATAGCAAAAAATCCGCAGTAAATAATGTATGAATTCTACTACTTTTAAACAGTTCCCTGTTATCAAATACCTGCGCATTGTTGACGCAAAAGAATGCAAACGATAAAAGAAAATTTCAATTATGCGTAACAACAGAACGTGATTTTATAGAATTTTTATCTGAGACTAGTGTTTTCTTGGTTACCTCGATAGAAAGATGAAGTTAGGTACATAATGTATGAAATATTCTATTTAGAAGTATGTAGGTTTTATGATTTAGGTATTAATACATAAACAAATATATAACATTTCATACATAAACAAATATATAACATTTCAAAACACATTAAGGCTACTTATAAATCGCTCTCAAGTCTGAGATCGATCTTGAGATGCCGTTTTCATTTTTAGATATTTAACTTACGAGCGAAAATGGCATATCAAGACTTGAGAGCGGTTTATAAATACGGATATTATTGTAAGCTACATATGAACGTAACTTAATGGCGGCTGGAAAAATCGAGGCCAGTCGAGGCGCTGCGGCACAAAGTGTGACTGTAAAACCGACTGGTTGTGGGTTCGATCCCCACTCGAGGAGATGAAGTATTTACTTAAATTTATATTTCCATTTCTTTACTCTGTCTCGAGGCAAAGCGCGGTGTTGAGTTCTGCCACTCAACACGCAATGCCTCTAGAATACGGCAGAAAGTGGGGAACGAAGTGTCTTAACACTAGGTTCCCTATCCTTCTGTGTGCGGGATACAGCGTGAAGCTGATAAAAAAATACAATTATATAACATTTCAAAACACATTAAGGCCCGTATTTATAAATCGCTCTCAAATCTGAGATTGATCTTGAGATGCCGGTTTCATTCTTAGATCTTCTTAGATATCAGGATTTGAGAGCGGTTTATAAATAAGGATATTAGTGTAAGGTGCAAATGATTGCTTGCTTAATGGCGGCACACTGGAAAATTACTAACGTGTTCTCAATATAAACATATGTCCTGTAGGTACATTGAGGCCTCAGGTGAAAGTATTTCGGTTAATGACTTCATTGGTGAGTGTGCGGCCATAATATGTGCTTATAGTTTTTTTATTGACGTATATATATATATATATATATATATAGATAAAATATAGCATATATTGCTTAATTATTATTTATTTAGTATCGTGTCGGTCTGTCAAATTCATAAAACATGTATCTAAAAAAAATCTATTTATCTTTGAAACTCTAATAAAATAATATTTTTATAGTGTGATGCTGTCACAGCAGTGTAGGCAGATTGAACATAGTGTTAAGACACTGCGTTTCCCATTTTTCGCCGAATTTTGGAGGTATTGCGTGTTGAGCCGCGAAAATTAACCCCAGAGCCAACTCCACACCAGAGCGAAGTAAAGAAAATGTTAAATATTTCAATTCCTCGAATGGGAATCGAACCCATAACCTGTCGCGTTTACAGTCACACTTCATGCCCCTGCGCCACGACTGGCCTCAAATAAAATAACATGTGGGTCTAAATTAATTAACTATTTAAATCTAGAGTATAGTCATGCGTAAAAAGTAGTACATTCCGACTGACTGATTGATCAAGTGCTCCAATTAAACATTTAATAGAAAATCTAAGATGGTGATATGATGTCAATAATGTTTCTTGAATATGTAAATTCATATCAAGCACAAAAGACGTTCTTGGAATTTATTTTTTTTATGTTTAAAAATTTAATAATTATTACATGTATTAATAGTGACAGGTTTTTTGTTTTTATTATGTTTTTATTTTATAAATTTATAATTTACCAATAACTGGTATTGGCTGATGAAACTTAAGTAAATTGTTCTATTATTTTTTCCTTTATCCATTTATTCGAGTCATTTTTTTTAGGAAGTATCCACATTAATCAGTGAGGCTACTTCAATGTCATGGCGTTTTGTTAGGTGACCTCGAAATCAACAAA
This sequence comes from Heliconius erato x Heliconius himera, assembly GCA_013421005.1. Taxonomy (NCBI): domain Eukaryota; kingdom Metazoa; phylum Arthropoda; class Insecta; order Lepidoptera; family Nymphalidae; genus Heliconius; species Heliconius erato x Heliconius himera. The sequence goes on along the minus strand of JAATLQ010036601.1, from coordinate 9,735 downwards.
TAGTATGTATATAATAGTGTGTATTTGAAAGAATAATACAATACCCAAATAAATATCATTATTGTGTACTGTAGGTATTTGTAGTATTGTAAAAATCTTCATTTATTTAAATATTTGTTTTATTTCCATTAAATATATAATAATACTATTAAAAGGTTTTGTTTAGGTAGAGTTTTTTTATTTATTTCAAGTTTGTTTAATATTTACAATATAATATAATAGTGATACAGTCCTAAAAGAAATCTTACAAATAATAAACAAGTATTCAAATTCGTAATCAAATATATGTATAAAAATTTATTCCGTCCAACCGAAGACAAAAAAATATAATTTATTTATATATTTATTGGATCTATTTAGTTTTATTTGGTATTTCAGTGTATTACTAGGTACATTTAAAAATATTATAAAACGAGAAGATTTTTAATACCCAGTTTCAGTTATAAGATTAGTTAAATTTGTAACTGTAGACAAAAGCATATGTAAATTTGTACTTCATAGTAAGCGTAATAAAGTAATAGCTATCCTTGACTTCACATTAGTTAGTAATTTTGTCATTTTAAGAAAAAATATGCGTGACTTAAAAACAAGCAAGCTGCCGCAACATAAACTATAAATCACAATTTCGTTTAAACTGATTAGTTACTTTACTTTTATCAGATGATATACATAGATGAGGCCAGTCGTGGCGCAGCGGCACGAGGTGTGACTGTAAAACCTGGTTGTGGGTTCGATCCCCACTCGAGGAGATGAAATATTTACTTAAATTTATATTTCCATTTCTTCGCTCTAGTGTCGAGGTTAAGCGCGGGGTTGAGATCTGCCACTCAACACGCAATGCCTCTAGAATTCGGCAGACAGTGGGGAACGGAGTGTCTTAACACTAGGTTCCCTCTGCCTACCCTGCTGTGTGCGAGGATACGGCATGAAATTGATTGATTTATTGATTTATTTTATTTATACATAGATGTACTTATGTAAAACATTTAATCGTGTAGATGCTATCCCATCAAAACATAATTGTAAATTGAAAGCCAAGTTAAATGTTAAGTTACACGTCGTTCAGGACTTCTCCGACAAAAGATGGGAGATCAATATGGATGCCGAGTTCTGTGTTTACTCGGGGTAAAGTTCAAGTTCCAAATTTCACTCAACAATTCACGTTTAAATTTATTGTATTTACAAGTTAGTGTACATCCAGCGTGTACTCTTATATGAGGTTGATATTTGGTTTGGTGCCTGATTGTAAAAATAGCCAAGTTAAACAAACAAATTTCATGCATATAGACTAATTACTTCAATAGCTTCAAGGGCTCAAAAGTAGTGATATGGTTCGTGTAAAATAAACCAGTTGTCTCTTTCCAGCTTTTCATCTTGGCTGAACATTCTGGCGCGTATCTTGATTTGCTTGACTAGTAGGCAGGCTCTTGCTGTAGTTCCTAGATTTCACATATTTCTTTATTAAGTGCAGTAAACAAGGAAAACTTATCGTTATTTTAATTAACACACCAGAATTGCCATTTTCGTCAGTATAGAAATCAACATGCTTCCTTATAATATTGATCTTTTGGAATTTATAAATAAACACAACGTGTTTTAATATGAAACGGACATAGGATAATATATTCACATTTCGTAAATTACAGTTGCAAAACTGATGGCCCTGATTATATTAGTAGTAGATATATATGTGTATTAGGTATTTATATTAGATATTGAGGTATTGTGACGCAGGGGCAACGGTAAACGGCAAGGGTAAAGACTCGAGGAAATGAAATATTTTATATATTAGTTTCTTCGCTCTGGTGTCGAGGCAAAGCGGAGCATTTCCGGGGCAGTTCCGCCTCACACGCAATGCCTCCAGATTTCGGTGGAAAGTGGAGAGTGGAGGGTGTAAACATTAGGCTCCTTCGCCTGCCATGCTAGTTGATACATGTTGGATACAGAGTAAAGCTGAAAAAAGAGAAAAAAAGAAGAATTTTAAAAAAAATATCACATAGGATCTTAAGAACATATGATAATAAATCATACTGTAAATAAGGCTCTAGCTGTTGCGTCACTCTCCTTGTGATGTAGTGCAAAATTTCATAATAAATACATAGTATTATTAAGAGCGATTAGGCTCGGTCGGACGATCGACATAATGTCACCTCATAAATGCTTCTTGCAAATTGTTAACTTAAACGTGGTTCTGCACTTAAATAAAATAATTGGATTATGTGCAAAAAAGAGACTCTTAAAATATAAAAAAATGTGTTTGTGAAGTCATATGCTATATAACATTGAATACGAAAATTATATGATTTCTTTATTGTAGTTATTTTTATTTAAGCTTCAAAAATCTCACTTAAAAAGTAACCTAGAATAGTTAATTTAAAAGTGATCTCATACTAGTAATATATATCGTAGTAGATCTCATAGTAGTTAAAATAAATAAATAAATAAAAAAAAAAATAATGAATTTACTTACAAAAATAAAGATAAAAACAGGCCAATGTGTCAAATGTTGTCTTATAAAGGTAATTTTTTTCGCCCAATATTTTTCAATACAAAGATGCCTTCCTAACTAAGGCATGTTAATTGTGTGGAACGATATTGATGGCAGGTACTTTACCTACATCACTATTACTTTATATATAGCAAGATTTTTTTTTATTTTATAAAGATCTGTTAAACCAGCCAACCAGTCTCTTATTTAGACCGGGTGAACCTGTTTATCATTCTCTAACACAGTCTGCGTTTATAAAAAATATTCGGTATACAACTATACATAATCCATCAGAGTTCAGAAACTCTGTGTAAGTACTATATTCCTATAGACGATATATATAGATAGATATAAACTCGTCTAATTGACACCTAATCTTATTTCTTCATAATTGTTCAAAATTAAAATATAAATAAAAAATAAATAAAATCAGCTTCACGCTGTATTCCGCACACAGCAGGGTAGGCAGAGGGAACTTAGTGTAAGACACTTCGTTCCCCACTTTCTGCCGAATTCTGGAGGTATTGCGTGTTAAGGTGGCAGAACTCAACGCCACGCTTTGTCTCGACACCAGAGCGAAGAAATGGAAATATAAATTTAAGTAAATATTTCATCTCCTCGTGTGGGGATCGAACCCACAACCTGTAGGTTTTACAGTCACACTTTGTGCCGCTGCGCCACGACTGGCCTCAAATATAAATTATGATAAAAAATAAAAGAAAAAAGAATAAAGGATCTGTAGCATTATATTTATAAAAAGAAAAAACAACCAAATTTAACATTGTTTTATAGTATTCTAGTGTAACAGCGTCTTATTCGAATAATATATAACTAACGGGGTATTTACAAGTGCACCGAGCATATGACCATCGATACTTTGAAATCAATAATTTTTATACTATTGTTCATTGTGTTTTCTCATTTTCATGCCAATATATTGTACAATATATTGACATTAAAATGGTACAAATACAGTTTTTAAAGCCTCTATAAGTTTGGTATTAGTCAAATGTTTGGGTACAATGAAACCTCTGTTTTTTTAAGAAAAATCTTTTTATTTAAAAAAATATTAAAAAATATATATATTATTAAAATATTTAAATAAGTTTAGGCTGCGTTTGTGTCTCTTAGTGTATAATAAACATAATAGGGAAATATTCTAAAATATTTGCTGCCACTGAAATATATCAATCAATATTTAATAGATGTGATTGTGGCGCTGTCGTGTTTTGTTGTAAGCGACGATTGTAGGCTCAAAATTCCACTTGAAATTTACATTTTAAACTACATTTTTTGTCTCATCTAGTTAAATAATGTAAGGCATTTAGTTCCACTACACATTAAACAATACAATGTACTTAGTTGGAGATAAATATATTTTTCTTATTCATTTTTTTTAACTTCACACTACATCTTGTATATAGGAGGGTAGGCAGAGAGAACATGTGCACCTGGTGTTGAGAGAATCCGTTTCTCTCTTTCCGCTGAATTCTTAAGGTGTTGTGTGTCGAGAGGTGGAAAACAAATCCACACTTTGAATCGTTACCAGAGCAAGGAAATGAAAATATGAAATATTACATTCCTTCAAGTGGGAATCCCACGAGTGCCACCGTAACCGTAGCGTTTATAGTCACACGCATGTGCCTCACCGGCTTCTTATTTCTTTTAATAAAAAAGATATAAAATTGTATAATATATATAACGAAATTATGCTTTTTATATAATTATTTAACTTTAAAGTGCCATTAATTTATTACGAAAGACAATTTAGGGGAAGAGGCTTAAAAGTTCTTGTAGAAAATCAGAAGAATATTTTAAAGAATATTGAAAACTTTAATTAAAAAAATAAAATAAAACGACAGTGAAAGTAAGAAGCTAGTCTGGCCCTTATTTGTCCTCCAGGAAGCAGGGATAGTCAAAATTTCGCAAATGTAATTTTTAGAACGTCTGTACTTTTTTCCCGACTGCTAAGGAAGGGTTATGTTTTTCGCGCGTATCTTGTATGTATGTAATATTCTTTATTACCTCATATCTCCAGAACCGCTGAACGGATTTACTTAATTGAGGTATCGTTAGATTCGTATTAATAGCCCAAGTGTTCTTAGATAGGTGACGTTAAAAAAAAATCATGGCGGGTGTGGGACGCCATTAGACTTAGTGAAAAAAATTTTTTTCATTTCGAATACCACAATATGGGTATCAAATTCAAGAGCTTAATACGAAGATTTCAAAAAGGTATATCATGATTATCATTACTATAGTAAATTCTAACAAAAAAGTGAAAAAATAAAAAAATATTTGTAAAAACAAAAACCCCGACTGCATAAAACTAAAAAGAAAATAAACAAGCCCAATAGTTTATTAGGATTAACAGTCGGGACCTATAAGTAATTCTTCAATCAATAAAATCTTTACCAGGAACCCCCCATAATTTAAAGAGGTCCCGACTGTTAATCCCAATAAACTATTGGGCTTGTTTATTTTCTTTTTAGTTTTATGCAGTCGGGGTTTTTGTTTTTACAAATAATTTTTTTACTGTTTTTGCTACATTTTGTATGAAATTGTGGTTCTACAGTTAATAAATTTGGCACGTAGTGAGTACTTACGATACAAATAAAGGAAATAATCCGAAAAGTGAAAATTTATAAGTATTTAATGAAAAAAAAAAAAAGTTCATTTCACACAAAGTGACTGTATATATGTACCTCCCGTTGACCTACAATCCGGAAATTGGTACAGAAGCCTCGGTGGGCAAATCCGACTCGCACTTAACCGGTTTTATATTATTATTTCCTTAGTATTAAAGAAAAAGATGAATGAAAAATACTTAAACATAGATATTTATTTAAATTTAACTCATGTACATACTATCAAATTATTAATGATCGATTATCAAAACTTAATTATTAATATACTTTTATTGAGTTAGTTAATTAAGTTCCATTTAAATATTAATAATAAAAACAATTATATAAATATTAGTAGTAATTATAAATGTATTTTATAATATTATACCATATTTAAATATTTATTATAAAAACTATTATTTAAGTCTTTCTTTGTGTTTGATTTGTTATATTAGGTTTTAATATAAATTATTATATTTACTAGGTAGTACTGGCGCAGCGAAACGACGGCGTTTGAATGTAAGACGCTCTACTCTACCGGTTTATATTTATTTATCTATCTTTTATTTTCCTATTTATTTCATAAATAACCCATACGCTTATGATTTATAGAGAAAATATCCTTACTTGGCTACAAATGCGTGTCTTTAGACATTTTCCAGGATGTCAAGGGTTTCTTTTCTTATTTTTTGTTGATAAGAAACTGGGGTGGAAACGGACCAGTTGTATGAATATGTGCATCCTATGTGTAATAAGTATTTGTCATTTATTTTAACAGATGTTTTAGTGACATTTGCGGGAAAATTATGTTGAAGTGTGAACAATAACATCATTAGATTATCATACCGAAAATAAATATAGTCATATATTTTTAAACATTATTTATAGTGTTATTCCACATTTAGGAAAGAAAAATATTTATTTAGAAAACGTATAAAATTTTGAACGTAGCGGGACTCGAACCCGCGCCTCCTGGAAACCGACCTGGTCGGTATTATACAGCCATATATGTTTTAAACTACGTACATAAATATATTAATTTATACCCAGACAAAAAAACCCCGATGCTCTATAGGTATATTAGATCATACCTGTCACGGATAGGGAGATCAAACTCACGACCTTGTGGTAGTCCGAGCCGCTAATCAGTTAATAAACAAGTTGGTTAAATTCAATATTAGACGACAAGATCTTAATAATAATAGTATGATTGTTATAGTTACATAGTACATTGTTATATAACTCTTCTCTGTTGTAAATTATAAGAATAATAATAATAAAAATAAAAAGTAAATCAGCTTCACACTTGTATCCTACATACAGCAGGGAAGGCAGTGGGAACCTTGTGTTGTTATTATTAAGACACTCCGTTCCCCGCTTTCCGTCCTTTGAGCGCTGGAACTCAACGCCGCGCTTTGCCTCGACACCAGAGCGGAAATGGAAATATAGATTTTAAATAAATATTTCATTTCCTCGAGTGGGGATCGAACCCACAACCAGTCGCGCTTACAGTTACACTTTGTGCCACTGCGCCACGACTGGCCTGTCTAAGAATAATAATAATAAACTTTATTTCTCAACACAATGAGATACAAATACATTTAAATATAATATACAACGTTATTTATAATGATGTGAGACTGATGTTTCTACTAGCTCTGGTCATCTGTTCTGGTCACCAGCTTCTCATTCGTAGAAATGATATTATTATTAAGAATGCGTCCATACTTGATAAATTCTTATATTAATATGATAGAAAAATCTATAAATAGTATAATTGATATTATTTAACATTATTTAAATTATGGTTCAAAAGTGGTGGTTATAATTATAAAAACAAATAAATTCAATTTTTAGCTACATGTATATATATTATATTAAATATTTCATATAGCTGTATAAATAAATGTGTAAAAATAAATAGTTTATTATTATTAGTTTATTATATCTATATAGAGGTTTAACATAAATAATTCAAGTGTCATATGCTATTGTCATAAATATTTGTCATTATTGTCTATTTCTTATTTCCAATTACCCACGCGATGTTAAGAACCATTTTTATAGTAACTCAATCATATAACTACAACAAAATGGCTATTTATTCTCTTGGTTTAAAAAATATTTATATTAGCAATTCTTTTTTGTGACACTATAGTGAGAGTGTGATATATGTATGTAGTTTGTGGAATATATTTTGATTGTCTTTGGAAAAGCTATTCAACAAGTTTATTAAAAATAAATAATATAATTAGTAGAAACTAATAATTATTATTATTACCATGGAAGTAAAGACTTCAACGTGTTCAAGTAAATATAAGTTTGAAAAATCACTAAGTATATTGAACTTAATCCAAACGTTACGTTTTTAATTAAAAAAAAAATATAAATTATAAAAACTCAGTGAAAACTCTTATATCATAAATTTATTTAACATACATTTACCCTGAAGCTTTATTCACTAATCGTTTCTTTCGTTAAGATTAAAAAGTATAAAAATATAAGTTGTAGCTGTTTTTTTCAGCTTCACGCTGTATCCCGCATGCAGCAGGGTAGGCAGAAAGAGTCTAGTGTTAAGACACTCCGCTCCCCACTTTTGCCCGAATTCTGAAGGCATTGTGCGTTGAGTGGTGGAACTCAATTAGACACCAGAGCGAAGAAATGAAAATATTTCATTTACTCAAGTGAGAATCGAACCCACGACATATCAACTGACAGCACACTTATATAACAAATTTATTTTTACAGATGTGATCCCGGTGCGTTTTAATCTTTGGATTATGATATTTACAAGTTGCTGGGTGATTTACATGTTGCGTGTGAATATGAGTTTAAATTTGATTGCAATGGTGCCGCAGCCCGCTAAAAATATCTCGTAAGTAAACAAAAACTACTCAGTTATTATTATTTTTTATTACACGAACAACGTAGATCCTTCTTTAAGTAGTTTTATTTTCAAGAAGATAAAATGTTACAAAGTAAGTACCTATGTATATGTATGAAGTTCAATACAAGTTTTTTGTACGAGTTTCGTATTATTTATTCTTATGTATTTAGATATATAGAGTACTGGTACTAATGCCTCCAGAATTCGGCAGAAAGTGGGGAACGGAGTGTCTTAACTCTAGGTTCCTTCTGCCTACCCTGCTGTGTGCGGGATACAACGTAAAGCTGATTTATTTATTTATTTATATATATTTTTTTAATTGTGACCACTAAACTAAATTGATATATACTTCATGCTGACATTTAACGTAATTTATTGTTTTCCTGGTATTTTGTGAAATTATATGCATTTCTTAGGTTTGCTGTTGTAAATGGAGCTGGATTTTTTTCTGTGACAGTTATTTTTTAGGTTTTTTTAAACAATTGCTAAAGATATCTTTTAACTCTTTGTTATAAAACTATTCGAATTTACCTTATTTTTGTCGAAATAACAAATGTCAATTCCTAGTTCCTATAATTTGCTTTTCTCCATTTAGAGACACTTATCGATAAGAGTTACTTTTTTTCTAATTACTTCTACATTCTAAAGAAAAATCCATCCACTACTAAGTGTATCGACACTTAGTAGTGGGTACCAATAATCGATTGATGCCATTGCCCTATACATTACCCAAAAATATTTTAGCCTCATTTGCGATTTTTATAATATTTTCGACCTAATATGTCACAATCTATCTAGTTTCTTACGGTTGTATAATGAACAAATTAATTCTAAAAAATATATATCCATCTTGGCGCAATAGAGCGGTAACAAACAGACAGTTTGTTAACGCGATTGTTCTTTGATCCCCACTCAGGGGAAGTAATTATTTTTGTTTCCCTGCTTTGGCCATAGACAAGACGTGGATTTGAGCTCCGGCACTCAACACACAATATCTCAAACTCAAATAATATCTCAAATTCGGACTGAAACAGCTAATAGATGTTTTAAAACACCTCCAACAGTACATATACTGTTATGTGAGGGAAAGCGTGAAAGATCAAAAAAAATATATTTGAATAGTAACAATGTATGAATATTTTACTTAGATATTCTATTGTCTATCGTGTCGCTTGCAATAACAAATTATTAAATAATGATCTTTAAATTATAAAAAAAAAATGTTATCCAAATAGCTGGATTCTATTAGAAATTAGATAACTAGAGATAATTCTAGTTATAAGCCTTTTTTTTTTTTTTTTTTTTCGTGAGGAAATCCCTTTACGGATACCAGCCCGATTGGGGACGCGAGCGGTTATGTGGGGCTCGCGGACCGGCAGATGGTAGGCCGTCCGAATACCCACTAAAACCTCACGGTGCTCCTCCTCGACCGCCACTGGCCGCGAGACGCGGGGACATTAGTCGTCCGCGAAACGCGGCGGCGGGAGCCTGCATGGCACGTCGCGGAGTCAAGGGTGGTGGGCACCCTCGACGGCCTGCTCGGAGTAGCGCGCGGGAGCAACCTGCGCGCGACTACTCGGGCCAGGTTAGTAGGCGGCTAGCTTCCCCAAGCTGACCGCCCTCTGGCTCGTTAGGGCGGAAGGCGGCGATCGTGTGCCGCCCTCCGGCGACCCGGTCTCTTGCGGCGGATGGCGAGTTCGGCCGAAGCCTCCCTCACCCGCTCCGCCGCCTCC